>PISX010031198.1:0-17729 GCA_004024625.1 Mellivora capensis
CCCCCATTCAGCTCTCACCCCCCCTGCCCACCCCAAAACCCTTTCTGTCTCATTGGCCTCATTCCCTCCCCCTTCCTGCATCCTCGACCTCTTCTCCTTGCCTTCTGTCCCTGCCTCATCCACAGCCCTGCCCTCATACCTGTTTACCTCCACACCCCACTCTGTATGACCCCATCTTTCCTATCCCTCACATCAGCCCCTCTCCTTGGCCTCCCCTGTCCTCATCCCCACCTCATATCCCCGTCACTCTATGTGCCTGTCTCTCCATCTGCTCCCTCAGTTTCTGTCCTCCCCAGGTCCCTCTGCACACCCTGTCCCAGCCGCTTCCCAGCTGCCTCTTGGTTTCCTCCTCCACCATAGTCCCTCTCAAGAACCCCATCTTCCCCTCCTTGTCTGTTAGCTGGCCTGCCCCCCATCACCTTTCCCATTTGCCCTTCCTGGTGCTCTGTGTATCCACAAGGCTTGTACTGAGCCCCCATCACCTGACACCGGGCCCTCCTTCCCTGCTTGGGGAGGCCTAGGGCTCTGAAGGCCTGATGTAGTCACGGTTGCGGAATCCTCTTATAACCCCTTTCTGCATGTTTGATCCAATTCATGGCTTGGGGGTGAAGGATGCTGGGGGCTAGTCGGCCTCTTGCGTTCTTCCTCAGCCACCCTCTTCCCTGGTTCAGGCTGGTTTCCTAGATGGACTGTGGGAGGGAGTGCTAAGCATAGGGAAACTAGGTTGGGCAAGAGGCAGGGTCCAAGGGAATGGCTGAGGACCTCTTACTGGTCTTGTTCTGAGCCCTGGGATGCAAAGGCCTGGATGCGAAGCCCCGCTGGAAGGTTGGAGAATTTTGGACTTTAGAGAGAATTCCTCTTCAGCCTCCAAGTTGGCACAGCTGTCATGAGTGTGGCCCATGGCCTGGGCTGAAGAGAGGGCAGATTGCTGAATCACTTAGACTCTGGTCCCCACAGCAGCCCCTCTCCTGCCTCGAGCCAGGTTCTGCTCCTGATTCCTTCCTTGGAATTTGGCAGCAGGCTGTGTGTGTGTGTGTGTGTGTGTGTGTGTTGGGCAGAGATACCTCCTCCCCGAGTCTGGAGGAATGGATGACAGTGCCCCTTTCCAGCCTGTCTGTCTGCCTGGGATGAGGGCCTGGTGTAGCTACCCTTGGAACTGTGATGAGCCCTGCTGGGGCCCAGTCAAAGCTCCAGCAACAGCAGACTGCAGGCCTTTGAGACATGGTTGGGCAGGAGTTGAATTGTTTGTATGGCCAGAGACCAGCAGGTTCAGAACCCACCGAACTTGAGACGTAAGTAGGAGAAGCCCAGGGAAAAATGTGTGTGGTGAGTGGAGGCTCTGGAGGCTAGGGGCCATACCTGCTATGGGAGTGGGGAACAGGGAGAAGAGGGAAGACAGAAACCTGTTCTCTGCTCTGGTTTGGGGATGGTTGGATCTGGTGGAATTGTGCTGCAGGAGGAATTAGACGAATTGGACGAAATTGGGGAGAGGGGTGTCATTCTAATCTTTTGTGTTGACTGAGTTGGCCCTTCTTTGTGTGTGTCTGTGTTGAGAAAACTGCTGGGTTTTCTTTTCTCCCTTTTTTGTTTTTTTGAGTTGCACTTCTGAGGAATTAATATCTTCCCCTTTGGATTTAGCTGAAAGTGTGTGTGTCCGTGTGTGTGTGTGTGTGTGTGTGTGTAGATAAAGAATGAGAATAGCACAAATGAGGAAAGAGACTCATTCACATTTAACCCCACAAATTGTGTTTGCTCCCCTGGACAGGGATGGTAGCCCAGTTCCTGTCTTAGGGACTTCAGCTAAATCCCCAGGGCTTAAATTGGGGGTGAAGAGCACATTGCTGATGGGTTGTGTCCCATCTCTGTAAGTGTCCCTCTCTTTAGAAATCCCAGTGTTTGGACTCCAACTCATGTGCGACAACCCTAAAGGGTACTTAGGCACTGCCTGGCAGGGGGGAGGAGCGTGCATCTAGGGGGCTGGCTGTACACTTTGTCACCTTTCTGCGCCCCCTCCCGTCATAGGGGGTGGGGCAGGAAGCTTCCCCAGGCGTTTCCTGGCCCGGGGTGGAGGCAACACCTGGAGGTCTCCGGGAGAGCTGATTGGATTAAGGTTCTGACGTTGAAATGCTTGATTGGGGCTGAGGCTACGAGGGGGATTCTGATAACCAGGTACATATTTGCTGGTTTCGTGCAATGACTCTCACCCCAGATCCCTAGTTTAGCATCATAGAGGCTTCGCAGAGATAAATCAAGGCACAAAGAAAGAGGAACGGGCTCCCCGGAGAGCTGGCGCCAGATGCAGCAAGCTCTCTGTGGGCTGAAGCCAACTGGCTTCTGGGGCTGCTGCTTTGGGGCTCCTGCTTTCGGGGCACATTGAGGAGATGGCTGCATTCTGGGGTGGGGGGAGTTCTGGCTCGGCTATCTGAGGAGGAGGTGCAGAGGAAGGTCCCTTTTCTGCAGTGACCGAGGGACAGAATTCCAAGGCTCCCATCACTCTGTTCTTGCATCTTGTTCCCTTCCCTTGGCACCACTGTCCTCTAAGCCCATCGGAGGGAGAGCTGGCATGTGAGGCTCATCACTTAGTCTTTAGAGAAAAGAAATCCTTAGGACACCAGAAAGTTGAAGGGGGAGGCAGAGTAGTTCAGTCTTCAGTCTGTTTGGCCTGGAGCTCAGGGGGTATGGGGGTTGGGGGCGAGAAGAACTTAAGGCCGGCTCCGTACTTATTTATTTAGCAAATACAAATTAAGCCTGAAGTTGCTGCCCTGCTCCATGTGGGGCTTGTAGAGATGAAAACGGAGACAGCGTCTTGTCTCTCAGAGCTCCCAGTGTCCTGGAGAAGAGAGACAAGTAAACAAACACCACAGATAAGCTTGAGTGAGAACATCTGGACAAGGATGTAGAGAGGCAGGTCCTTCATTCCAGCGGTATCAGCCCCCTCTCCTCCAGAACCATGAGGACAACTGGGTGAGTCTGTCCAGAAGGGTGGGTCTGGTCTGGCCCTAAAGTCGACTAAGGAAAAGGATGGAAGAGGAGGTGAGATGTAAGATGTTACCAGATCCCTGACTTTAGGGGGAAGAGCTAGGACAGCTGAACCTCAGTGGGTGCTGCTTTAGCCCCATGGGGGGAGGGCACCTAGAGGGAACTCTGGGAAAAGTTCAAGGCTACTCAACTCTCCCATTTCCATCTCCTAAGTCCTTGTATTTTAGGGGCGAACTGTTGTCTGGGTATGCTTAGAATGTTACAGGGAGTCAGAGGAGAAGAAGCCCAGTCTGCCCTCCCAGGAGCCAACTATCTGATGGGAAGTAGCAAGTACATGCCTAGGTACGTGCTCAGAAACAAGATAAGGAGGAAAATCCCAAGCTCTGGTAGGTGGGGAAGGGTCTTGGGGTCCTGGGGAGGTCAGAACCAGGTGGGATTCATCAGAGAAGTCCAGGTGGGGGAGGGGAGGGTTTTGAAGTTATTCCCTTGAGCACAGGCCACCAGGCACATCCACAGTTGAAGTGGGAAAGAACGTGAGGATGGAGACCCTCAGTCTTATCTGTCTGAGGAGGCCCCTTCTTCCCAACACACTAAATTTAGCTCATTTCATTAGTGTGTCCTGAGTCTTTGAATATATCCAAGGAATTGTGCTAGGGATTGGGTGTATGAGTGAGTTGGAGAGACAGAAACAAAAACAAAGGAAAATTCAGTACCAGAAATGCTCTAGGAGAGGCTGGATGAGTTCCTGGCATTGTAGGAGCATGGCTGAGGGGTCATGGTGGGACCTGGAGTGATTGTCTTCCACTGTTGAGATACACCCTGTTTCAGCCAGAGCAGCTCGATGTCAAACTTTTGAGCATTTACTCAAAATCCCCAACTAGAACCCACACCTAGTTAGTTGCAAGGGCAGAGGTTGGATGCATCCGGCCTGGTCCTTGGGCCTGCAGGGGAGGGCTCTGGGAGCGAATGGCCGTGCTGGGTGCTTGAGTAGCAACTTCCAAAGCTCTGCTGACCTGCAACACCAGTCAGATTGTGCCAGCCAACTGGAGAACTCCCGAACCACCCTCCTTTCCTAAGATCTCGAGGCAGGCCAAGAAAAATAAAAGTGTCATACTATCGTAGTCCTCATTCTAGATGGCTTGCTGTGTGCTAGGCGCTCTACTCTGTGCTTGTATGCGTCACTTCATGTAATCTTCATAAGGGTGAACCCTAAAAAAAAGGAAGTATTGCTAGGATTCTGGTTTTATAGATAAGGAAGCAGACTCAGAAAGGTGGTTATTGAAGATTGAAGAACAGGTAAGTTGTAGAGCTAGAATTTAAACCTGTGTGTGTTTGCCATCAAAGCCCATACACCTCTCCTATATATTATAGGAGAGTAAAAATAAAAACCTGGGATGTTTTAGCCCAAGGCTGTCTAGGAAAATCTATTAGAAAGGCCCAGTTATCATACATCTTTGAGTACCTCCTATGTCCTTCTGAAGGATACAGAAACTTTCAAATGGGGGAAATACATGGAAATATATGACAACTCTTAGGAATCATATAAGATAGTATGCAATTAAGTCTTCAGACCCTAGAGAGTAGAACTTCAAAGGAAGGAGTGATCCCTCGGTATGACTGTTGGAGTCAGGGAGGTGACAGGCATAGTAGAAACTACTCAGACTTTGAGGTCAGACTTACATTCAACCTTGGTTCTTCCAAGAGCTGCAGCTTGCCCATCTGTAACGTGGAGATGTTAATATGAACCTTGCAGAGCTGTTCTAAGGATTAAATGTGAGAAGGCAGTGAAGGCCCCAGCAGGGCACCTGGCTGGTAATAAGTACTCACCAAATGTTAGCGGCTCTTCACAGAGGAGGTGAGAATGGGGCTGAGGCCTGCAGAATTGCTTGAATTGGTAGAAGAGGAGATTATCCTAGATGAGGGAACCCACCAGGTGTATAAATTAAAAACTGATGGGTTCGGGTTCCCTGGGAAAGAAGTGACCTCCCTCATCTAGCCTGTTCTCTCCAGGTCCTTGTGATGAATGAAGTCTTACAGGAAAAGGACATCACCCTGAAAAGCATGAGGGGCTTCTCTTTTACTTCCGGCTCTATCATTAACAGAGCTTAAATGTGTTTCTGTCTGTAAAACCAGAAGATTGCTCAAAGTCTCTTGTCCTAGAAGCTCATGTCTCTGGAATATGTCATTGATTAATTTCTTGTCCTGCCCTTCTTCTCCCAAAGGTCATGCCTTGATAAAGTTAGAGTGCCTGGGGTACGGTGGGTTCATCCCCTGGGGCTGTTATCATCCCCTCCTCTCTCCTGCAGCTCCCTTCTCTGGGAAGCAGCTGCCTGAGCATCTGCTTTCTTCTCCTTCACCTGCTCCTCCTCACTCATCCCCTCCCAGGCTGGGCCAGCCCCTCCAGAAAGGCCTCCCTGGCAGCCCCTCTCCCCATCATTATGATGCTAATCGTGTTGTTAATTTTTCTGAGATGCTGAAAGAAAGCCCCAATCTGTTCTAATGAATTTAATTAGAGAGGGGCTTGGAGGGCTTCAGAACCTCTTACCAGGATCACAATAAACAGAGTTAACGAGATAAACAGCCTGGGATCAGCAGCTCAGGGGTAGGAAGGGAGGATTTCCCACTCAGTCCTAGAATGAGGAAAGCCCCCAGCACCGAGTTGGAAGAAGGCTGTGTGAGCGGCTGTTGACTTGTGCGTTCTCTTTTGGGTTGTTTCTGCCTGCCCCACCCAGCCCCAGGTGCGCGGGAGCTTCATACCTAGTTCTGCCCTTCAGTGGGAGCTGCACCTCTGAGAAGGTCCTATCATTGTCATCATCACCAAATATTTGTTGAGCACCTGCTGTGTGCATAAGGGGTCTGGCACCATCTTCTGGAGGCTCATGAGACCCCATCTCCTCCCTAAAGAGAAGTGAAGATACGTGTTCATATGTAAGAAACATTTGCTAATTCCAGACAGTAAATGCTAGAAGATTGGCAGGAGATTATGTTGGGCTTAGGTGATCTGGAAAAGCTTCTTTCGAGAGGAAGTACTTGAGGTCTTGAGATAGCAAAACTTGAAGACTTAATAATGAGAACTCTTGGAGTAAGAGCAGGAATGTGCAGGGGATCTTTGGAATGAATAAATGGTATGGTTGGGTGTGTGTAATTCAGTAGTGAGGGAATGTGTCTGGGATGGTTTATTGAGATGTAATTGTAGAGGACCCTGAGTGCTGGAGTCTTTGCTCTTCTAACCTGATTGTGCTGGAGTCTCTGTGCTTTCCTTCTCTGGAAACTTAGCATGACCAGCTTGGGGGAGTGCCTAAAACAGGATGGTTTTTGTGCTGAGCTCACTGTCCTGGATCTAGTTTAGGCCAGTGGGGGTGGATTGACCAGATGCTAAGTTTTGTTCTCTGATCTTGTGATTTTCTGGGATGCAAGTGAATGGCTGGCAGAGCAATTCCAAGGACTTTTCCCGGTGAGAGTTCCCTCCTTCTGTATTGATGCTGGCCAGTTTCCTTTGGCAGTAGCATCTTTTGCAAGTATTCAGTGGAATCTTCCAGTTCCAGGGTCAGTGAGTTTCGTAACTTGTCTCTTTATATTACTAAGACTTCTCAGAATGTGTGTATGTTCATGTGTGTTTGTGCTTGGGGGTACATGTTGCCTATGTTAGTGGAATTATACCAACTGGATCCCGATTCTGTTCAGATCTTTTTTTGCAACACGATAGTTGTTGAACATTTGTGAGCCTTAATTTCTCCAGGTGCAAGGGAGGAAAAGTCATCCCTATACCTTACTGTGCGTGTGGATCCATAAACTGAATGCTTTGAGAATAGGATTTCAAACACAAGGAAGAATTATAACTAGGATTTTTGACAGGAAGTATAACACTGAGCTGAAATTTTAAGTCAGTTCTCTGTCCCCTTTGAACTTCTACCTGTGAGATTAGCCAATGTTTTATTTGGGGGCATCACCAAAGATGATGCCTTTTGTTATTTGCCTTAGTCTGTCTGGGCTTATGCATCATTAGTGGTGAAGTTAACACTGCTGTCAGCTGTTGGTTGGCCTGTACGTGTGTGTTTATATTGGAGACACTGTTACAATGCCCAATGTGTGGTATTTTTCCACACATTGGTGGTGACATGTTCTTTATGAAGGAAAATGCCTTTGAGGCCACAGGCGATTTTCCTATGCTGACATAGACAAGGACAAGGACATAGACATAGACAAGGACAGGACGGAAACTAGATCTCTTTCTGATCATCATCACACACTGAGTGGAATTGAAGGCTTTGGGATGCATGTTGGGAACTAAACCAGAGTTCTCTGGCTGACCCAAGACCTGGGCTATGCCTTGTGGGTTTTTTTTTTTTTTAAGTAATTTTTTTTTTGAAGATTTTATTTATTTACTTGACAGACAGAGATCACAAGTAGGCAGAGAGGCAGGCAGAGAGAGGGGGAAGCAGGTTCCCTGCTGAGCAGAGAGCCTGATGCAGGGCTCGATCCCAGGACCCTGAGATCATGACCTGAGCCGAAGGCAGAGGCTTAACCCACTGAGCCACCCAGGCACCCCTTTGTGGGTTTTTTTTAATATATTATAAAATATATAATATTTGTTGCACCTACAGTCAGTCTTCAAAGGCTCTATTTGCATGGCACACTTCTAGGTGGCTTCTAGTTTTGAGAGCATCTTTAATCTCAGAGAATGTTAGAGATGGTCTAATCCAAGATCATTATTTGACCGACCAAGAAACAGACTCAAAAGGGCTACATATTCTGCTCGTGACTGCATGGCTAATTGCTGGCAGAGGTAGTTGTTCACGTACTGGACCAATGGGAACTTTAAAAATTACAGATAAACCTAATAATTGTGCAAGAGGATAAGATTAAGTTCCCTAAAGCATTATCTAAACCAATAATGCTTTGGGATATCAGAGAAGAGAGGAAATTAATGTAGACTAAAGTCCTTTGGGAAGGACTTTGAAGAGAAGCAGGGGCTGGTTTGGGCCTGGGGTGGGTTGGATTTGAGTAGATAGAGGAAATGGGCCTTTCTGGTGGGGTACAGGAGCATAAGCAAAGGTTCACAGGAGGGAAGCTGTGGTCAGGCATTGCACTGGCCAGACTAGAGCAGTGAAAGGTATAGCTGGAGGGACTGGCTGAGACCAGAGTGCGAAGAATCTTGACCTTGACTGAGTACTTGATGAGGAGCATTTGAAGCTTCTTGACTGAGCTTGCTCCGTGTCTGGGGTGGTGTTTGAGAGTTAGTTCCTTCTGAAAGGGCTTCTGGGCAAACCGGAATGCTGGAACTTTCTCATGGGCTCAGGCAGGGAGCTTGCTGCTGTCCAGGGTGCTGACCTGCCTCTGAAAGATTTTCCTCCCCAATGATGCCAGGTTAGAAGGTAAAGCCAGAGAATGTTTAGAGCAATCCAAAGGGATCTAGAAAACAATTCTGGCTAGGACTAGGAAATGTGTGGGCTTTCTGGCATCAGCCTAGTTTACCCCATCTGACTTTGCAGTCCTTGTAATGGAAGCAAAAGTATGGATTGGGGGAACTTAGTAAATGGCCCTTTTAAGGCGAGACCATGTGTGTGCACATTTGCATGCTAAAATGACCCAATTTGTAGCCTAGTAAATTTTGCCTTAGAGTCTGTATTTACATGAGAGTCTCAGCCCATTTCTTCTTTCATTGTGAAAATGCACTCCCTCTACTCAACATTTCAGAGTGTCTAAAACCTCTCCAGGGGGCATCTGGGTGGCTCAGTCCATTAAGCATCTGCCTTTGACTCAGGTCATGATCTCAGGGTCCTGGGATCGAGCCCCATATCGGGCTCCGTGCTCAGTGGGGAGTCTGCTTCTCCTTTCCTTCTGCAGCTCCCCCTGCTTGTGCTATCTCTCTCTGTCAAATAAATAAAATCTTTTTTTTTTAGATTTTATTTATTTATTTGACAGAGAGAGATCACAAGTAGGCAGAGGCAGGCAGAGAGAGAGAGGAGGAAGCAGGCTCCCCGCTGAGCAGAAAGCCCTTGATCCCAGGACCCTGGGATCATGACCTGAGCTGAAGGCAGAAGCTTTAACCCACTGAGCCACCCAGGCGCCCCAATAAAATCTTTTTTAAAAAAGTCGCTCTGTAAGTAAGTAATAATAACCTGTCAAAAGACCGGAGTAGAAAATTTCCATTGTGTTGGCATATGCAGTGTACATAGGCGTGCCTCACCTTATCATAAACATGCTCGATTTCTGTGGGTCTCTGGTCTTAGGTTTGGCACGTAGAAATCTGATTTCCTAAACCAAACTGCATGCTTTTTGAAGATGCGCCTTACAGTTTTCTTGTTTTTTCCCATAGAATCTCAGTGTGCTGATAGTAATCCTTAATGAACGCCTGCTAGTGAGTAGCTCTCTTTGTTAGCCTGGAGCTACGGGTTTGGCTCCTAGAAAATGTGTGCACATGAATACAAATAATATTTATTGAGCCCCTGCTGGGCGTAAGTCTCTGTACTTGGTACTGTGGGCAGTGACAAAGGAGGAGCCGGGATGGCTGCTCTCAGTCTAATGAGAGAGCAAAGGCAGGCACGTGTGAAAACAACACACACACATGACTGATAGACAGAAACAAAGACAGAGTGGTAGCAGGGATGCAGATCTGTGAGTGGGTTGCAGGATGCTGGCAGGGGCAAGATTTTGTGTGTGTCTCTGTCTGGCCTTCTCTCGAGGATTCCCTTCTTCATGAGGCATAGCTGGTACCAGCCACCTCCTTGCCTCCAGGGACAGTGCTGCCTTTATGGCTGGTCAGGCAGCTCGATGTCTCACTGGGGCTGGGCTGAGGCGGTGCTGTCCCGAGCTGGCCTCTTCCTTAAAGAGTACTTGGGAAGGGAGAGAGGGCTGTGTGGGAGGGGAAGAAACTCCCTTTTCTTCTGGTCACTGAAATGGTGACAGGGTCTAGGTCTTGAACTTCCTTCTAGCACAGAAGGGTTTTGTTGGGACCCCAGCAGCTCTTGTACATGGAGCCCTGTGATGCAGGGTCAAGCAGCTCTGGGAGAGACAGGAAAGGCAGAGATTGGTGGCCTGGCTCCCGAAAGTCACCTGAGCTCCCCTGCTTTGCCCTCAAGGAGTGTGCGTTGCCTGGTGGGGAGCAGGTGGGCTGTGTCTCCCAGCTGGGCCTAGGGTGGGGGACTTCTCCGGTTGATTCACAGGAAGGAGCCTGCCCTTTCCCACCTCTGTGGGCACACAAGTCATCTGGGACCTTGTTAAAGTGCACAGGCAGAATGATGAGGTCTGATTGGGCCTGGGTTTCTGCATTCCTTATCAGCCCCTAGGGGATGCCAGTACTGCTGGTCAGCAAACCATACTCTGATCGGCAAGGCCCTGTTTGTGGTTTGTCAACCTGGAAACATGCTAGTCTCACATGGGGAGATTTCAAAGTATGCAGACACTGGGACCCGCTCTACAGCCCAATAACATAATCTCTGAGAGTTGGGTCCAGGCACCAGAATGTTTGAAAAGCCCCTTCCATGATTCTGATATGTATATATCAGAATGTATATATATATGTATATATCTCAGCCCTGGCTGAGAACCACTGGCCATCTGGATGGTCTTTCTCTTCCCTCTGATATGCTTTTTTTTTTTTTTTAAGATTTTATTTATTTATTTGACAGACAGAGATCACAAGTAGGCAGAGAGGCAGGCAGGGAGAGGAGGAAGCAGGCTCCCTGCTGAGCAGAGAGCCCGATGTGGGGCTCGATCCCAGGACCCTGGGATCATGACCTGAGCCGAAAGCAGAGGCTTTAACCCACTGAGCCACCGAGGCGCCCCCCTCTGATATGCTTTTCACCTGGCTGTGTCTTCCTTACCCTGAGAGACTCTAAGTTCCTCCAGGGCACAGAACGTCTTATATCAGATTACCAATCATGCCCTACAGTCATCCTCAGTCAGCTCAGCTGGTAACAGCGTGATGTGTCCCCATCTATCATTCTGGCCACCGCTCCCAAGCATGTACCGTCGGCCACGAGGGATTGAAGAACGTGGCTGGCTTAGAGCAGACCAGTGCTACTCTTGGGATGACAAGTCAGAGAGGGCATCCAGTGCCTAGAACCATGCCTGGCACCTAGGAAACTTTCAGGAAGTCTATATTGAAGGGATGATGATGCCAGTGTGGGGTGGCACAGCTGGCCCTGGATCAAGGAGCTGAAGACCGGAGGGATTGGGGGTCTAAAGGCGAGTAGGGCAAGTTATTTAACATTCCTTAGCTTTACTTTTCTCAGTTGTAAAAATGAGAATAATAACGCCTACCTAATGGGGCTATTTAAGTAGAAAATAATGTTGGAAAAGGGGGTCTGGAAGTGCAGGTGTTATGCAGACAAGAGATTGTGTAAGAATTCATTTTCAAAGTGGTGGGATGAAGCCACAGGTATTGTTGCAAGCTCTTGTTCTAAAGGACCCTCCTAGGCCCCACCACGTGTGCCTCTGTCTACAGAAGACCGAGGGGGTTCAGGGAGGTACCACTCACGGGTCGCCTACTCTGTGTCCAGGGCTATGCTGGCGGTGTGGCTTATGTCCTCTCACTGATTTATCACAACCCTTAGATGGGGTATCATGATCTTGATTACACTCAGAAAATGGGGGCTCTGGATGGGAACCTGCTTGCCCAAAGTAGGACAGCTCTCAGTGGCAGAGCTGGGATTGGCTCTGATTCCAGATTCTCCTCCTCCTGGCTCATTACCCCACAGGCAGTGCTGGGTTCCAGCACAGACTAATTGATGGTCCCTTGGTTTGAGAAGCTTCCTCGTTTGGGGCTCAGTTGTTTTAAAGAGTGACATAAGAGGCTGGCTATCACAGAAACACCAGTCTTCCATTAGGGAACGTTAGAAGGCATGGCCCTGGAGCCTTCTGAGTCTTGGCCAACGCTGCACTGTGAAGACATTGCTCAGTCTTCCTCAGGCCCCGAGGCAGAGGCTGTGACACTTTCCCCTATAGAAGAATCACCACCTGCCCCCGCAGTCTGCCCCCCCCCACCCCCCCGCTAGACAGAGCCACTGACCCAGCTCTCGTCTATTTCGCCTACCTAGGTTTCCCTTTCATTCTGGACCTAAAAGAAAATGGAAACACAAAAGGGAGCAGTCCCATGAGACTCTCCTCATCCACAGGTGTAACATCAATGGGTTATTTTCATTGCCAGGTGGTGGTGCTCCCTCCTCAGGTGAGGAGGGGGAGGGCCCCATCTCCTCCCACAGCTTCAGCCCAGAGAGGAGGTCCCAGTGTCTGCTGTCTTCCTGTCCACCTCTCTTGGTTGGCTTCAAGCAATGCTGCCGTGAGAACAAGGACACATCCTGGCTGAAGTCAGTCTGGCTAAGTTGTTTGGAAGAGAGGGGAGAGGGCTGGTTTGTACCGTTTAACCCGTAACAGAGGGATCCACCTGGTCTAGGTGCTTATCTGTGTGTACCTGAGGAGTTCTTTTTTCTTTCTTTCTTTTTTTTTTTTTAAGATTTTTATTTACTTTTTTGAGAGGGAGAGACAGGATGACGGAGCTAGTGAGAGAGAGCAAGAGTGGGGAGAAGAGGGAGAAGTAGGCTCCCCACTGAGCTGGGAGCCCAGTGCTGGGCTCAATCCCAGGACCCTGAGAGCATGACCTGAGCCGAAGGCAGATGCTTAACTCACTGAGCCACCCAGGTGCCCCTCGAGTTCTTTAACTTGGGGCCTTGTCGGGTATCGGCTGAGACCAACTGAATCCACACTGAGAAAAGAACTAGAGAGGAAACTCAAGTGACTTCACAGGCACTACAAACAAATCCCACGGTGGACTTTGGATATGAATATTGCGCTCCTCACTGAGCTGTGACTAAGTCTCTGTTTGTATCTGGTCCACATTCGTCCTCTTGCTGTGCTCTAATTTGGCTGATCTTTCCCTTACGTATTCCATGAAGTTCTGTGCTGGGATGTTACTTCCCTGTATCAGGGTTGGAATTAGAGTGTCTAGAACTTTCTTCAGCTTTACGAATTTACCAAGTTTACATTTAAGTACAGAGGGTTTATCCATTGTGTTGCTTCAACATTTTCTCTGCTAAATCCCCATGTATTTTTTTTTTTAAGCCATTTTGGCTTTTTTTCCCCCTCTCTTTTCTCTTCAAGTGTCCCTAGGGTTTTCTGTGTCTGAGAAGTCTGCTTCCTGTCCGTGGTTCTGCACGGTCAGCATGCTGCCTCTCTGGTAGGAATAAAGACTCCCAGTTCGGCCCGGGCTAAAAACGAATCCGTTGTCGCCTGGAAGACTGGCCACCGGGACGCCTTGCTGTAACTCCATGAATTCCCCACCTAGCTGCAGAGGTCCGGGGCCTTAGTGCTTTCATCTTTTCTCTCCTGTGGATATGTGGTTATCCCAGCACCACCTGTCCTGAGTATCTTAGCAATCGGCATGAAGCCTCCTGGGCTTCTGGGGCCGGGATGGATTTGGCTGGTGGGCCCCCAGGCCTCTGACCCTTTTCCTTCTCCCATCTGGCTGCCCTCGGCAGCGGGGCGCTGATGTGTTGTCACGTGGCACTGGCAGCTGGCAGCCTCGGTGAGATGGGCAGGTTGAGGGGGAGGCGAGGTTAAAGGAAATGTTGCAAAAGACTATGAATGATGTGGGGCTTGGCCTGGCTGGAAGGTTCTGGAAGGCTGGTATGTGAGTAGGGTTAGGGTCTGGGTCAGGCGCTGGCCCCATTCGGAGTCTGATTAGGAAAACCTCTCTGAACATATTTCCCCAGATTGTTTGTGTTCTTACACCTTGTGAAATAGGGGGGGCTTTTATTTTATTTTATTTTTTAATATTTTATTTATTTGACAGAGATTACAAATAGACAGAGAGGCAGGCAGAGAGAGAGGAGGAAGCAGGCTCCCTGCTGAGCAGAGAGCCTGACGTGGGGCTCGACCCCAGGACCCTGGGATCATGACCTGAGCTGAAGGCAGAGGCTTTAACCCACTGAGCCACCCAGGCGCCTGGGGGGGGGGGGCTTTTATTTTTTTATTTTATTTTATTTTATTTTTTCATTTTTTATAAACATATTTTTATCCCCAGGGGTACATGTCTGTGAATCACCAGGTTTACACACTTCACAGCACTAACCATAGCACATACCCTCCCCAATGTCCATTACCCCAACCCCCTTTCCCGACCCCCTCCCCCCAGCAACCCTCAGTTTGTTTTGTGAGATTAAGAGTCACTTATGGTTTGTCTCCCTCCCAATCCCATCTTGTTTCTTTTCTTCTTTTTCTACCTAGGGGGGGCTTTTAGATGGCACCCTGAAAAGTTGCAGCTGGGGCTTCTGAGAGCAAGGATGTTTTGTTTCTCCCTGGACTGGTGACATCATCTGGGGGTCTGCCCAGATGTTGGTGTGTCAGGGACAGATCAGAATAGGCCAAGCACTGCTCAGAGGTGGCTAAAGCTATTCTGCTGGCTTGGGGCCTGCTTGCTCCAGGTCAGTTGTCAGCCTTCCTCCCCTTTTTCCATCCCCAGGTTTGTTTTTCCCAGTTCCCACTGCAGAAAGCCCAAGGGCATGCATCTGGTATCAGAAAGGGAAAATAGCCCAAGAGCAAAGGCTTGGCTTCACGTCTGGCTCTCCACTCACGAATGGAATCGTGTGACCTTTGGCAAACGACTGAAATCTCCCTTACTTTTCATCTGTAAACTGAGAATTAAGTGGTGCTTGCTCTGCATGGAGTCGTTAGAGTGGAGTTAGGTAATGCACAGGAACCCCTTTGCACAGCGCCTGCCAAGTAAGAAGTGGCCCATGGAAGTGAGTTCGTGGTACTTCCGCCTCCTTTCCTGGAAGTACCTTCATGCTCTGCCTTGTCCACACCTCACGACTTTGCTGAGGATAGAAAATATTTTCGGACCTCAGCAAGGTGCTCAGCTGCGTGCTAGGTATGGTGAGAACTGCAGCGGGAAGAAGCGGCGATCTTTCTGGGACCCTAGTTGTACCTGGCGCTCTGGTTGATGAGTGCATGAGGAAGATAACTGAGTATGCAGAGTCCTAAAGGACAGATGCACACGGCTGGTGCTGACACAGAGCTCTCGCCGTTTAGCAGAGAGAGCGCATACAGTCCATGGCAACCTGGAAGACTGCAAGGAAGAAGGGCTGTGGGGGACCCTGGAAAGAGAGAGCTCTTGCTCTTTCTCTTCTCCAGCAAGCTCCTTAGGGAGTGCCTCCAAGGGGAGGGGGCAGAGATTAGAAGAAAAGGACAGTCTAGTTATCCTCAAGACCGAATTTCCTGCTGGCCACACCCATAGGGAAAAAGGACAGGAGGGAGGAAGGGAGCTCAGAGGTGGTGGGGAAACCAATACAGGGTCGGTCAGCAAAACAGAAAGAGATGTGAGAGGACACATCTCAGGACAGGGAATGAGAGTCCCTTTCTCCATTTCGGTCCCTTCGTTTTGCTTCATCTGACCTAACTGTATCTTTATCATATCCCTGGCCACACCGAGTTAATATATCACTTTTAGGCAATATGCCATTTCCAGGTGAGGAAATCAAAGAGAGAGGTGGGTGGCCCATTAAGGAAGTGATATGAATCAAGGCAGAGCCAAGGCTGGATATCCACCTCCTGACTCCCGGCCCGTGGATTCCTAGTCTGGCTCTCTCCTGGGCTTCTCCTGTGATTCAGGTCTCAGTTGGTGTCACATAAGGCAGCCCGGGATCTCTAGGTGGGGGATGGAGAGCAATCCACCCAACACAAGGCCTCTTCCAGCTCAAGCAGCTGTGGTCCAGAATACCATGTGACCATCACTGCGCCCCACCCCACCCCACCCCCACCCTGGCTGGGTTTCAAGTCCTGGTCTCAACAGCCACGGGACGTGGTGGCCAGGCCTGGGAAGAACCCATTGTCTTCTTGCATCATCCCTGGTTGTGTGGCTGCTGGCTAGCTTTCTTGTTCATTTTCTGTTTATTTCGTGTGGGCTGCTCTGAGCCCTATATTCAGACACAGCTGGGGAGCTGGCACCTGCTCAACCTTTGCCCCAGTCTACCCTAGAATTCTCCGGGGTACTGACGGAAGACCACTGGCTCTGTGTGTGTGTGTGTGTGTGTGTGTGTGTAAGAGAAGAGGGGGAGAGGAAGGTATAAAGCTTCCTGAATAGGAAGAGACTTCCTTTTCCCGTGGGGCTTGGTTCTGGGTTGAGACAACTCGGAGGCCCCGTGGTTTTCTTCTCGCAGAGATGTGTACGGGGACCATGGTTATCAGCCTCTTCAGCAGTGGGAGGACAGGGCGTGTGCTGTGTTCTAGGCATGAGTGGCCTGTAACCTCTCCCACCCCTGGCCATTGTCACAGCAGCAATGGTCGTAATAAGGAGAGCGAGGTTAGAATAATGGCAGCCCCAGGCGGTCAGCACTTACTACATGCCAGGCAATGCGCTAAGGACTTTTAATAAATATTGTCTCACTCCACACTTCATCTATTTTTTTTTTAAGATTTTATTTATTCATTTGAGAGAGAGAGAGAGAGACAGAGTGAGAGAGCATGAGAGACAGCAGATTCCCCGCGGAGCCGGGAGCCTGATGTGAGGCTTGATCCCAGGACTCCAGGATCATGACCTGAGCTGAAGGCAGTTGCTTAACCCACTGAGCCACCCAGTTGCCCCCCTCCACACTTCATTTATATGATGTATCGTCAGTAGCCTTATTTCACAGGAAAGTGAAGCCCAAGTACTTGAGTGGCTTTTCCCCAAGGTCTCTACTAACTGTGCAGTGGGGCTTCAGATCAGATCTGTCTGATTCCAACCAGATTTCATCTGATGGACCTCTTAACTTCCATGCTACCTGGGTGCTGAGGCCTCTTCCAGCCATAAAGTCCGCTGTAACTCTAGGTAGAGACCATATTCCCCTGCTGGAGTAAGAGATGCACAGGCCTGAGCAGCCGAGAGCTTCTTGGTTATGACAAAGCCCTTAGTATCTCATGTCTGAGCTTAGGGAGACTTTGGGACTCCCTAAGTTATGTCAAGCCCCCCGTTTTGCAGAGGAGGAAGTGAAGCCTGAGGAAGAACCTCATTCACAGCTGTGCAGCAACCCAACAGCAAAGCCGGGAGCAGAACCCAACCTCCTAATTGGTAGCAGAATTTTCTCACCATCTGTCTATTTGCAGAATATCTTTGCTGCCTGACACCCCTCTGTCCTCTTACCCAAGATGCCAGCTTGAGACAGGAGGGAGGAAGGGGGGTCAGGCTGAATTCTCTTACTACCATGGGGCTGCTGACTTGCTTTGGGCTGTGTAAGCTGGGGGAGGGGTGGCCCCACTGGCCCTTTTCCTGAGAATCCACCAGCTTCCTTTCCCTATGTCTCCTCATTCACTGGTGCTCTTGGGAAGACTAGGGGTTATAGATGACTTGACTCCCTACTGCCCCTCCCCATCCACTGTGACCCATTCTTTCCAGAAAATTCTGCAAACCCAGTAGGTTATGAGTGACTCCTCCCGGCTCCATATTGGATGCACTTCCATCTCCCCTCGAAGGCGGGGCCACCTTCTGTTTTGCTTCTTTCCCTGCGAGCAGTAGGCTTGGGGAGCAAGGAGTGGGGGCAGTTGTCAGGTGTGCCTGTCTCTCCCCTCCTGGGGTGAAAGCTCACACGATCTCCAGGGGTAGAGGAGTTTGACCACATTGGTCACAGGATGCTGATAAGAACATGAATGCAAAGACAGGGTAAAGAGCAGTTTAGGGACTCACCTCTGACTGTCTTTTTGTTTGCCCATGAACCCTCCGGAAGAAGTGACAGTTTCCCCATCTCCCAGAGGGGGACACCCTGAGAGACTCAGAG
>PISX010031199.1:0-17724 GCA_004024625.1 Mellivora capensis
GCTCCATTAAGTGGGACCATCGTACCTCATTCTCCACGGAAGAGGACCGTGTGATATACAACATATGAAGTGGAGATGGTGCTTACGGGTATAACACTGATGTGAGATTCCATGGGATCGGTGTTCGGAGCACACACTTGTGCATGTATTGAAACTAAAGAACTTCCTCAATATTAGAAATACAAGGTTTTCCTGATTGTTCTTTAAGGAAAAAGAGATAGTTGTGCAGTAAACTACAAATGTATCTTCCTAAGCACAATCATTAGAGAGTATGACTTGATGTGGTTAAATGAGGAAATCCTGAGAGATGACTGAAGGAGGGTAGCTAACTCTTCCCTACAATGCCACACCATTGAACATACACATTTCTGAGGAAAGTACCTCAGTCCTGAAATTTTTGGAAATTTTTGGAAATAGGTACTCCCACATCCTTCTGACAACACTTGAATGCTTTGCACATGTGTGTTCTGTATTTCAAACTGTGACAATAGAGTGGATTTGAAATGCATAACTTAGTGTATGTGTAAACTTAATATATTTTCATTAATAAAACCTAGTGTGTTTTTTTTTTAAGGTTTTGTTTATTTATTTGACAGAGATCACAAGTAGACAGAGAGGCAGGCAGAGAGGGGGGGAAGCAGGCTCCCCGCTGAGGAGGAAGCCCGATGTAGGACTCGATCCCAGGACCCTGAAATCATGACCTGAGCCGAAGGCAGAGGCTTTAACCCACTGAGCCACCCAGGCGCCCCAAACCTAGTGTGTTTTAACATATGGATATGGGTGTGTCATGAATGATGTGTTATTCTACGTCTAGCGTTCATCTATCCCATTGAAGGTTGTAGGGAGCTGATCAAAGCAACCACCTCTTTGGTACTGGAGTAAAACAATAAACCTAGTAATCCATTTCCCCAGTAATCTGAACGTTTAAGGGATGTGTGATTATTTTCCCCCTGGTCTCCTCTTTGAGAATACGATGATATTACCGTGGTTGCATTACCGGCGTATGTAACACAGAGATATTGTTGGCGTTTTAGCTCACGGACTCCGTGATGCTGCTACTTGCCATCGATTTTGTGTAGCTAGTAGTTTAGTAGGGGCCTTGCACTGACAGGAGCCCTTCTCACGAGTGCATTTCTCAGCATGCTGCAGGGTCTCAAGTTAGGAACGTCTGATACTGTCCTTCTGAGCCACCATCTGTCCCTTCTTCCAGTGCTTTCCCTTCCCTGTCCCTTAGAGAAGACTCCCCCTCCCATAGGCCTTCCCTAAACCTGTTTTAGTAGGAATGGCATATTCTGGACGTAGACATGGGACTCTCTAGCACTGCACCATGGCCCCAAATGAAAGCATGTGCCCCATGTCCTACACTGACTGTTGTTTTGATGTATCTTTGAGGTACACATGCGCATATGACCATGCTATGTGTGTCATAGATACCCCATAAGAAAGAGAAATCTATCCAAATAGAAGTGATGATGTAGCCCAGGGAAGAGACAGAAAATATTCAAGATGAAGAATTAGCATGTAGAGGAGGAGAACTGTCCTGAGTTGCCCACGTGACTCCCTAGATGTAGAAACATAACTTCTGTTTGTTTTATGACCTAGTTATCTCCAGATCTCCAGTTGTATTCGCCCTCATTTTTCTTTCCAGCTATGTAGGCACCACAGCCATTCTTTTTTGCCTGTGCTACAGAGACAGTGTTCTCAGAAAATGCTTAATTGAAATTAGACAGATGGAAAGCCAATTGGTATTAATTCAGACATTTAGCACGGGGATGCGGGATGTGAATCTCAGTAAAATTTGAGGAAGGCACCATCCTTATAAAGAATGACAAGACCTATTAATAGGAAATGTGAGGAACTCTCTACAGTGTGGGGAGGGACCCGGAGGTGGCTCCCTTTAGTCACTGCAAAGGCACAAGGAGCTCCTGCTGGTGTCATCTGATGAACACATGTGATGGGGAGAAGAGATGGCTAATGTGGGTTTCTCAGGAGTAGGGAAGTCCTGCTTTATCCTGATGATTTGATCCACCTCCTGTGTCTTCCTGAGGACTAATGCTGCTGTATGTCAGTGATTACCCTACTATCCCTGCCTAGATCCATGACAAGGGATGGAGGAGGGTGTTGGATGATGCAATCACATGGGCAGCTTTAAGATGTCATGTGGTAGAATAGATGTTTGAGATGAAGAAGCCTTCTGGGCAATGGAATAGGCCTGATCAGCTGGGCATGTGCTGGGGTTGCTCCCTTGTTTCCCAGGTAGATAACCGCAGTCAAGGTCAGATCTAGTGTGGTTGGGTGATCCTTCAGAGAAGCTGCTTCAGTGCTATGTGGGACCTGCCTCCCTTTCCTCAGTGCCATCATGACTGTAGTTCCAGGGTCACCTGGGTGACACAGTTATTAAGTGTCTGCCTTCGGCTAAAGTCATGAGCCCTGCATCGGGCTCCCTGCTCAGTGGTAAGTTGATTTCTCTTGCTTCTCTGCCCGTCACCACCCACCACCATGAGTGCCTCTCTCATTCTCTCAAATAAAAGATGTTTTAAAAAAGATTTTATTTATTTATTTGACAGAGAGAGAGATATCACTAGCAGGCACAGTGAGAAGGGAAAGCAGGGTCACTGCTGAGCAGAGAGCCAAACATGGGGCCCGATCCCAGGACCCTGAGACCATGACCTAAGCCGAAGGCAGAGGCTTAACCCACTGAGCCACCCAGGCGCCCTCTCAAATAAAATATAAAAAAAAAAAGAAAAAAGTGTAGCTCTTTCTGAGCACAAGTCCCGACCACATGCCTCTTCAATAAACTTACTAAGTTGTACCACAAATCATCACAGTTCTTCCTGATCATCGTGCTGAAGGATCCTACAATTTTGTTATCCAAAGACCCAAGCTGGCTGCCATTCCTTTGAAAAGCCAATGCATAGGGCATGAGTTTTGATTGGAATGGAATATCAGCATTATTCAGGAGGTGAGCCACTTGGAAAGAAGAAGGACTTATGTTCAAAAAACTCCAAGGATTTTGCCAGGGCTTCAGAGTTTTAAAGGAACTTGAGGACAGTGAATCAGTAGGAGGGGAACAGGGCAGTCTGACACAGTTCTTGATGGCCTGCACACTCACTGTGCCTCCTAAGGACCTCACGGAGGTGCCTAGATGTTTTGTAAGCATCCCCATGGGTGGTTGTACCAGAAGGTGGGATTACCAGTCATTCTTGGAAATAATGTGTGATGTACACATGTACAAAGAAGGGTTTCAGTCATCCTTCATGGAAAGGTGCATGCAGAAATTTAGACTATTAAGTTGGCCCAACAGGCCAAGGCAGGGTTTCAGTTTAAGTTAGAAACCTGTCTTCTGGGGGACACCTGGGTGGCTCAGTGGGTTAAGCCTCTGCCTTCAGCTCAGGTCGTGATCTCAGGGTCCTGGGATCGAGCCCCACATTGGGCTCACTGCTCAGCAGGAGCCTGCTTCTCTCTCTCTGTCTGCCTGTCTGCCTACTTGTGATCTCTCTCTCTGTCAAATAAATAAATAAAATCTTAAAAAAAAAAAAAAGGAAAGAAACTTGTCTTCTGGGTTTGTCCTGTGAAACAAATGGCATTATTTCCTTCTGCTGTGATGCTGAGTGTATACATATGCATATACTCAGTATATACTCAGTATGTATACATACATATATATACTCATCATCACAGCAGAAGGAAATAATGCCATTTAGAATCAACTAGATTGAGGACCTTTATTAGGAAAGGAGCTGATCATGTGGGAAACAAAGGCAGAAGAAAACATACTAATATCCTTATATCTACAGGTCATTGACATGTCCTTGAAACAGGTGGAGTGACATTCCTCCAAGGACTCAACTGCCTTGATGTTAATAGGTTGCTAACAGGAAAAGACAATCCTGACCCCCCAAGCCCCACCAGGATCCTGTAAGTCTACTTTAACATATAACATTTCTTATGAAACTTCCTTCTTCTCTCAACCCTCCTAGCTCCTTATTGGCAATCGTCCTCCAGCAGATGGCCCACTGAGAGACATCTGAAGGGCCCCATGACTAAGTTTTTTAGATGGTAATAAATGACCTTTTCCAAAATAAAAATAAATGAACTTACTTCCAAAATTCCTTTGACACTTATGTTATCCCAAACCCCCTCCAACTTGAAAGTATATAAAGGGCCACGCCTCATGACAGAGTGTGGTCTTTCTGCCCCTGGGTCCTTTCCCCATGCATTCATAAAATCACCTTTTGCACCAGAGACATCTCAAGAATTCTTTCTTTGCCATCAGTATCAAACCCTAGTGTTCTTTCCTCCATGGATAACAGAGATTAATAGTTTGTATCATGAAGTGAAAAGAAGGGCCATCTGTACCCCATTGTTCATAGCAGCCATGGCCAAGGTCACCAAATGTGCAAAGTGCCAAAATGACCTTCAACAAAGAAGCTCTGGTCCATATATACAAAGGGATATTATGCCTCCATCAGAAAGGATGAACACCCAACTTTTGTATCAACATGGACGGGACTGGAAGAGATTATGCTGAGTGAAATAAGTCAAGCAGAGAGAGTCAAGTATCATATGGTTTCACTTACTTGTGGAGCATAAGGAATAACATGGAGGACATTAGGAGAAGGAGAGGAGAAGTGAGTTGGGGGAAATCAGAGAGGGAGATGAAAGCATGAGAGACTATGGACTTGCTTGTGTAAATGAGTGGCAGTTCTCAACCTTTAGAGACATAGAATGGTGCTGCTCACATCTTAAGCTGAAATTTCCCCTTCTTATTATCACGTCTACTATTTGGAAGTGTAGGTCAGGATGTGATCATTGGAAATTCCTCCTGTGTGTTGTTCTTTTTTTTTAATACTTTATTTACTTATTTTAATACTTTATTTACTTATTTGACAAAGAAAGATGACAAGTAGGCAGAGAGGCAGGCAGAGAGAGGGGGAACCAGGCTCCTCACCAAGCAAAGAGCCTGATGAGGGGCTTGATCCCAGGACCCTGAGATCATGACCTAAGCCGAAGGAAGAGGCAATCCCCCTGAGCCACCCAGGTGCCCCACCTCCTGTATTTTCTAAAGGGACTGTTGGGGAACAGCTTTTGGGAAACCATTTTCTAGGATTGCACAATATTGTCTCTTCTCTACTGAACACAAGAGTGATGGAAAGTTAGAATTGACAGCAATAGTCATTTTCATTTTTCATCATAAACAGGTCTCCTTCTGTCTAAGCCAGACCTGATGATATATTTGGAGCAAGAGAAGCAGCTCTGGGATGTGAAGAGAAAGGAGACCAGAGGCTTCCATCCAGGTAGGTGGGAATGAATGAGGCAGATGACAGAGGGGAGGTTTAAGTCTGATGGAGGAAGGTAGACCTTAAGCTGTGGCTCGAGTAGCTCTCATTGAATGAATGTCAGTTGCAGACTTGCCTAGTTTTATGTTTCTCTCCAAGAGGAACATCTGTTCTCCAACATTATCAAGTTCTTGCATTCTCTAGGGATTCTCCTTCAGCTGTAGTGATGGTCCGTCATGTCCATAGGGAGAGCCAGGAGACTCTCCTTCGAGGGGGAGGGCCCCCCTAATCTGAGAGCTTTCTGTTGTTGTGAGGGCCCTGGGGAAGGCATCCTATTTCTGAGGACCTGGACGCTACGGCCTTTGTCAATCCTGGTTTTCATTATGGGACAAGTAGGTCAGGGTAGTTGTATGCACACTGGGGTTTGGTAGGGAAATTCCCAGAACACTGGAGACAGATTTTTAATGTTCTCTGGCTTATGATTTCTAATGTTACGGAGGCGTTAATCTTAGTCTTACAAAATTGAGTTTTGGTAACTTCATCAGATATCAAAGCACCACCCTAAAATGAGAAAATGTACTGCTTTATTTCTCTTCAAATGGTCTTTTTTCATTTTCTTTCTTTCTTTTTTCTTCCGATATAGAAATTTCTGCTCTATGAGTTCCATTCCTCAGTAGTGAAATACTGTAATGTCTCTATTTGTTTACTAAAATTAAGACATAATATGCTATTGGGGAACTAGCACATTTAGAAGTTGAACTTGTAGCCTTTAATAAATTGCCATTTATTACCTTATTTTTTAATAATTGCATCATTGTATGATTCTTCTACGAACTTCTTGTGACTTTGTCATGTGAGTTTTCACTTTCTAATTAGTTCTATATGAGATTTATCTTTGAATTTTTTACATCAAATGTCCTGATACGACATGGGCATGTGCTTTATAAGAAGTGAGTTAGACAATCAGTAATATTCCCGTATAGTTTGTTTAAAAATTTTATTTGTTCGAGACAGAGAGAGAGGGAGAAAATGAGTGCAGAGGGGAAGGGCAAAAGGAGAGGGAGATGCAAAGTCCCTGCTGAGCAGGGGGCCCAGTGTGGGGCTGGATCCAGACCCCTGAGATCAGGACCTGAAGGGGAAGGAAGATGCTTCACTGACTGAGCCCCCAGGTGCCCTAAACCTCCATGTTTGAAAAAATCCGTGTGTTCAGTAATGCAGGGTTGCTTCATGGGAAACTAATCCTGAGCTTTTTCTTCTACTTTCCTCAGAATGCATCAGAATTTAATCCCAAATATTAATTTCATATACAGAGTCTCTCAGCATATTTTCAACATCTGTGATGTTTATTTACTCAGAAATGAAGATGTTGTTTGTTTCCTCTGTCGTAACCGAACGGACTATAGGGTGACAGTCTGTGGAGGAGAACGAATATATTAATAACATAATACACGTCTTTCAAGCTTTTTAAGTGTTCATAAAATTTTCATTTACAGCTGTTTATGATTGATTTTAATGAGAATTGTTTACGATATTATAGTCCGTGAAGACATGCCAATCAATTGCTTGTCTTTCATGGGTACGTGGACACACTTCAAAATTGTGGTTATATAGAAGTTTCCCGTTTCTGTGATACATCAGTGTTTTATTTAGAATTTCGTGGGTTGAGTTTTCTCTTATTCTGGTTTGGTAATTTCCTAAGAATGTGCTTCCTTGTCTGGCTCATTCCACGACATTAGCTAGGTGTGGGTTGGGTTTTATCTGTGCAAGTTGTTACAGGAAGAGAATTTTCAGCTCAGTATATTGCTGCATATTTCAGGACCACGTGAGTATAACTCAAAAAAGAATGAGCTTTATGCTTTTTGCCGATAAATTATGTGTGTTTTTGTCTTTAGTTTGTATGTCGCACATACATACTGTGTCACCCCTACTTTTTGTCTTTTTGTCTCCTTGGTGAGTGGTCAGTGAACATTGTACCATGTCTAGGTGAGTTGTCATCCACATAGAATTAATTTCATCATGTATTTGTGGGTGAATTTTTATTCTCTGCATGAGAGAAAGACTTTTTTGAATTCAGAATAATTTTCAAACATTTTATACTTCTGTATCATATTTTGGTATGAAATACAAAAGATATACTTTATCTAATTAATTATAGGATTAATACCCATGATATGTCTTGGTACCTTTGTCATTGAGTTATGCGTCTTCTACGAGTATTTTCATTGTGGTTACCTTAGAGATTCGTTAAAACAACTTAGCTGTAAAACGAACCTTTTATTTTTATTTTTATTTTTTAAAGATTTTATTTATTTGACACAGAGAGAGATCACAGGTAGGCAGAGAGGTAGGCAGGGAGAGAGGGGGAAGCAGGCTCCCCGCTGAGCAGAGAGCCCAGGGTGGGTCTCCATCCCAGGACCCTGAGATCCTGAACTGATCCGAAAGCAGAGGCTCAACTGACTGAGCCACCCAGATGCCCTGAAACAAACCTTTTAAAACTCACTGTCAATTATATAGAAAACTCTTCCTCCTGTCTCCACCCCTGCACCCCCTCCCGACTTTGTTACTGACATCACAAATTCTTTTATGTTGTATACTTTATTACCTACATTTGTGATTTTTATTGTTGTTGTTGTTGTTTTTTTTCCCCCAAACAAAGCTCTGTAGCAGAAATAAACGTGACTGGTATCTCATTGCAACACAGCAGGTTTGTGTAATTGTCTACATATTTATGTTCAGCGGAGAGCTCTGTGTGCTCGTGTGGTTGCAGTTTCTGGGTTGAATCTTTTATTTCATCCAGAAAGACTTCCTATGATGGTTCTTGTAGGACAGATCTACTGGTAAGCTTAGAGGGGTTTTTACTTGGGAATGTCTTCATTTTTGCCTCTGTGGAAAAGAATTTTGCTCGGTAAAGTATTGTGGTGGCTATTTTTCAATCTTTGAGTACCTGATTACGTTATGCCGGGCCCCATTGCTGTTCGGACTGCTGAGAATCCTACTAGTGATTTTCTAGGAGCTCTTGCCCAGGATGAAGAGGATTTGCCATTGTGTTTCTTTTTAGATTTATTTATTTGTTTATTCATTTATTTATTTATTTGACAGAGAGAGGTCACAAGTAGGTGAAGAGGCAGGTAGAGAGGGGAAAGCAGGCTCCCTGTTGAGCAGAGAGCCCGATGTGGGGCTCCATCCCAGGACCCTGAGATCATGACCTGAGCCGAAGGCAGGGGCTTAACCCACTGAGCCACCCAGTTGCCCCAGTCATTGTGTTTCAAAAGTCTCTCTTCATTGTGGTGTTGGGTGGGTTAATTACAACATGTCATGAGTCGTCCCGTTCTTTGTATGTGGTCTGCTGTATATACCATAGTTTTGTAAGGAAGTAATTTGAATAAATTAAATATGAAGGCAATCATAATGAAGACATTTACTGTAGTGAACTGGATTTATATCCAGCAAACATCTCTGTGCATATGTGGACCGTTATTGATGAAAAGCATGTTATTTAGTATTACCTGTATTCATTAGTAGACCTGAAAGGATTCAGGGGCAGATGGATCTCTAGAGAGGGACAATTATTTTCAGCGTGATTCATTTTTTCTTTTGACTCTATTTTGTACATGTAGGTGGGTGTCCAAAGAATGCCAGAGTAGCAGAAGTTTCATCAGATAAACTAGCCTTTTATCCTTTGTTTATACTGCTTTGATATCAGGGTACTGCTGACCTCACAGAATGGTTTTGAGTGTATTTCTCTATTTCAAAATTACAAGATTTTTTTATTGCTAAGATTTTGATAAGGATTGTCGGGAATGACTTTCGTAAATGTTAGTTTCTTTCTCTTGTCCTGAACCATGGCTCACCATCTAACACCCAGGGGTTCTACCTAACAATCGATAATTGAACAAAAGCACTACAAATATAATGATGAGCCACAGCTACACAATTTTCAAGGACTATCGATCAAATTTTACCCTGTATGTTTCTCCTGTTGTTTTGTGAGAGAACACAAGCAGAGTTTTAGGGTTTTGATCTGCACAGAATGCAATGTGTCATATTAAGCTAACGACAGATTTTGCAGTCCCAGAACTAAGTAGGAAGAAGCACGTGTACATAAATACGTGTGTGTACCTATATCTTCAGAAGGAAAAGGAATCTTAGTTCAAACCAGGTCATTTCCAAGTTTGAAAAGTGATGATTTCCTAGCAAGCATAGAGATTCTAGATTCATAATAGCAGTAGTTTTCTCTGTATTGTATTGAATTTATGCTTCCTACATCACATATATCTTAGTTTGAGAATCTCCCCCATGTGAATCATCTCTTACATAACTGGGTTTTAGTCCTGTAGCATCTACTTTGTTTTCCTTATTCCTGTGTTGACCTATTGCTTACCTACCTTGATACAGATTTTAACAAGAGTTTCCATGTAGTTAAATTGATAGACTTCACTCCTTCCTTTGTGATTGGAGAAGTAAGAGTTCATTAGTTATTCTTCTTTTCCCTTCTAGGAAGTGACGTCATCCATGTTGGTCACTTCAATGTCAGCATTCGATTAGGGAAAAATGTGGAGACTTCATGAATCATGGTATTTGTTTTTGTTTTTCTTTTTTTTTGTTTTTCTTTTTTTTAACATTTATTTGAAGGAAAACAAAGATGGGACAGGCCTGGGTGCTGAGTAGTTGTTCTAACTTAAACAGAGCATAGTGCTCTCTTAGGAGTGGTGGAGCAGCCCAACAGAAGAGATGAAACAGATCTAGGCTGAAACATTGGCCTGAATTCTTCATGTGGGGAGAGGACCCCTGTCCAAGGCTACACTACTGACTCTGAATCTAGAAAGAAAAATTATACTTCCTTTCTTCCCAAATCCTGTCCAGTTCTTCTGTCTCATCTCTATTTCAGGGGTGGAGGCATCGCAGCTGACTTCCCCTCCTGTGTTCTGGAAATCTCACTGACACTGTACTTCCCCTCCCACCTAAGCCACACAGGGCCTTGCCTAGCCTTAGGAGTAGCTTGGAGTTTTCTAATGCCAGTGTAAGTGGTTGATAACAGGATCACATGAGGCATGTGTGCATTTTAAATACAATGTTCTCACCACTGCACTGGAAGAAAAGCAAAAATCCATCACTGAGCCACAGGATTAGATTAGGCATCAGGCACTGGAAGTTGTGAGGACAGATAAGACATGATGTTGCGACAGTTTGAGAGGAAAGTAAGTGCTATGGAAATGAAATATGGGGATCTCTTGAAATGTGAGCAAAGATCTGGTAGAGAGGTCTCTTTGGTCACTGCAAGGCCTTAGGAAGCTACTCGTGATGAGCGAATGGGACAGAGATGCGTTCCTGGGAAATGTGGCTGTCTGGGACGTCCAATGCTTTTCTCATGATGTAATGTATTCCCTGCTGGTCCTGAGGACCAGTTGGTATTGGATGACAGAGATAATTGTGCTCTCTGAGGTCCAGAAGCATGGAGTGTGTGGAGAGGGGGTATTAGTTGATTTAAACATGGTGACAGAGCTTAAAGATGTCACAGGACAGAGTAGATGTTGAAGACGAAGAAGGCTGCCGGACACTACCAGTGAGAACCAGCCAGGTGTGTGTTGCGGTTCCACAAAGCATTGGTATCCCAGGAATATAACCCAACATAGGTCTGATCCAGGATAGATGGGTGACCTTGCAAGCATGATGACCTGTGGTTGGCAGGGCCCTCCCTCACTTCCACTCAGCCGTGGGATGAATCCATCCTGTGCTCTGATCCATGTGCAAGGCACTGATTCATTGAGAACTCAGTCACCAGTTACCAGCAGTGATGATTTCTGCTTCAAACGTCCTTCCCAACATTTGGGGTAGCTGTCCCTATGTTGTTTCAGAGCTCACGTTGTCCCTACACCCCTCTTGACCTAAGTGAAAAGAGGATTTGTATGTGTTGTAGAGCCAGGTAACATTCAAGTTGGGTAGCATGGTACGCTCGTATTGAACGCGGGATCAGTTGAAGGATAATATACTTTTCAGTAGCTGTTCTGCTGTGGTCAGCAATGCCAAGAAAGCCTGTTGTGTACATGCAGAGAAGAAGGTGGATAATTGCATATTTACATATCCAGTGAGTTGGTACAAGCTCAGGGCTTCTGAAATAGCCCAGACAACCTCAAGTATAATCTGACTTTTACATGTCTTCTTTCTGGGATTGTCCACCCTGGCCATAGTACTTATACTTGAAATTCCTTGGTCCCAGGATAATTGCCCAGCACCAGAGAGCCATCCATGTTTCTTGCAGCAAAGGAGACAGTATAAACCTGATAGAACATAGGGAATTTGATTTGTACCATTTCTGTTCCCATTCAGGGAAATGATCCTCCCCAAGGCACCACTCTTTCTACGCCGTCATTGTCTAGGGACTAGACCTTGAGAACCTATGTCTGGGGACACAGTCATAGTTGGGTTCTTCAGGAAAGGTAGTAGCCCGCGGGTAATTAGTGAGATACTCAGTTGTGTCGTCTTGGTTCTCCAGGTGTGAGCCTGGACTCCTGTGTTGGGCCTTTCCTGTATTGTACCTTGGATGCCTGACTTTTGTTTCTAGTATGGAGGAGTGAACCAGGAAACCACTCAGGCTACATATGTGTGGTGTGGACTGGAATGTTGACTTTGAAGTGTCCATTCATGGAAGCTGTTCTGTATAAGGACAGCTGGGTGAACCATTGAGTGTCAAGGAGGAAAGAGAATCCAAACCCAGGTCACCTTCTAGGAGGGCCTCCTTCTCCTTTGTCCCGTGTGCCTCATGTTCCTATGTCGGGCAGCCAGATTCAAACCCTGACTCTCCCAATAGTGAGAGGCTCACTATACCCTCCTTTTGTCTACATCATTTCTTTCAAAATCAATAAATGAAAAAATAAATCATTTCTTTCAGTACAAGGAGAATAGGATTAGCCCTAAGCCATAGAATCCAGAGCATTGAATACTTTAACAGCAGATTCAATAACCGTGGGACATACAGTGTATGCAGTTTGCAGAGGTACATGTCATATGCTACTGAATATTTTGGATTTTCTTTTTAATGATAAAAAGTGGCCCATAAGTCATGTTTCATACTTAATACTCTCTGAATATGAACGTGCACCTTGTAAAAAGAAAAGATATTCTGTGTGCATTTGAAACTTGGAAGTATCTGTCTGATGCCAATTTTCTTTGGAATCCTGCGGAATTGCTCACTCTTGTATCTGTGCCTTCTCCTTTTCTCAAATGGCAGGAAGGCACATTTCAGTGGTTTTATTCTCTATCATCTGAATGTAGCCAACTGTTTGACATTTCTTCTAGAGGAGTCCCTTGGACCTCAGCAGCCTCTGGTGTAAAACATGTGTGATTATTTTGGATATAAGCTTATTCTCTATGAGCACAGAGGGCTCAACATCTGTCCATGGACAAGTGTGGACTCCTGAGTGCCTCCAAACCTATGCTGCCAACTCTGTGATCAGCCGGGGCCAGAGGTGATGCTGAACATGTGGCAGGACCGAAGGCCATTCTCTGTTGCTGGGCAGGACCATAGGGTAGGCTCTGAGGCTGCCCAGGTTCACTGATGAGTCTGCCTGCTCATGCAGAGTAAGAGGTTATGCTCAATGCTTGGTCCTTGCTGCTGGCTTGGTTTTATCCCCAGAAGCCTGTAAGAGAGGCTCTGAGGTTGTCTAGGGTCTCTGTTCAGGCTTCTAGTGGCTCAGGAGTGGAGGCTAGCATCAGCCATGGGAAGTGACTTAGAACGTGCATAGCTACACAGACATAGAACAGAGTATGCCCTAGTTCAGAGCGTTGGCTGGACACCCACGTCAGTCACAGGTGCTGACAGTTCTCCTTAGCCAGGTCGGTTCATCTACACAGGAGAATAGGCAGTCATTGGACATTGTGTGTAATGGAGTCCCACCCACACTGACAGCTATTGGGTGAAAGATTTCTACCATGACTGTGGATGAATGCTACTTTGTTAGGTTCACTGAGTAGCCAGGGATGTGTCTCTGGTGGTACAATGTGCATCTTGGGTATCTTCCAGACCTTTGCAGTTGGCCCTATGGCCGATGGCTGGAAGATCTTAAAGTCAAACCTTCCAGGTGCATTGACTTTGGGATCTACCCTCATGTGACTGCATAGCAGTGCCAGGTGAGCAGCAACAGATCATGAAGGAAAATGTATCTGTACTGTGGTGGATATCTGAGCCAAATCACACATGTGCCTCTTACAGTATTGTCACTCTTCCTTGAAGTCATGTGGTGACCTCGTGATCTACATGAGCATTTCCTTGAGTGACGTTTTAGTTATAATGGTCATTCCACTCATATTTGTGTATAAAAATGCTTGATAGTATAGTGATAGCATCTTGATCTTGGGTTGAGGACAGATGAGTTTATTGTACAAGAAAACGGATGGTTTCTTCTCATGGCCAAGGATTGGGCATATACGCTAGATATTCCTTGAGGATACTGGAGTTTCCTATGCTCAGAGTCTCCAATACTAACCCACCGCATGTGCAGTGTGTCCCTGTATGAGTTGTGGGTGGGTGGCCGACCAGTGGAATTAGTGTAAAGAAGATGGTTATGATGTTTGCTGTGTCATGAGCCATAAGACACTTGGACTTTGACCTGGGAACCTCTTGTCTTCTGCCAGTATTGGAAAATTGTTACAGACCAACGGGATACAGTATAGAATGTGTGTCATCTTGGAAGTTTTATATTTATTGAGATTATCCGTGGGCTTTATTCAAAACAAAGTAGACATTGATAGGTTTGTTTCTTGTTTGTTCTTTGAAGTTGTTGTTTTGGTTGTACACATAAGTGAATTATGTCACTTAGTTCACATCACATAACACCTTCTGGGTCGAACAGCATTATCACAAATGACAAGATAGAATGAAAAACAGTTGAAAGAGACACAAATACAATGAATAGCCTGAATGTTACCAGTGTGGAATGGAGAAGGATGACGGGCAACATGAGGAAGTGGGACTGGGAAGTACAGGCTTCCATGGGGTGTAAACAATACAGGAACTCCTCCAGTGGTATTTTCATAGCATGTTATGGTGCCAGATATTAGCTACTATTGGTGAGTATAGTAGCACCTATAGAGATGTTGAATCCGCATGTTGTACACCGAACGTAATGGAATACTCTAAAGAATATATTAATAGAAAGGAAATCAAGATGGATACCAAGAAGCGTATACATATTTAGGTTATAGTAGTGTCTTAAGAATTTGCGGGTAAGGAAAACTAACCCTACTCTTCCAAAGAAGTCAAGCCCAAGTATTCATAGTAGTATAAAGTCCTAGGAAAGCAAACTGATCTGTATCACAGTGGAGATAAATGTTCCTTAATGTAAAGGGGAAGGGACAGGGAAAGAGAAGCATGTGCCCAGCAGAGCAAAGAAGGAAGACCAAGAAGAGCCTGTGGTCCTCACAGGCAGCCTAAAAAGAGCAGCACAGGGTGTACATGACGGAACAGTCATTTCTGTGAGAGCTTCTTTTTTTTTTTTTTTTTTAAAGATGTTATTTATTTATTTGACAGAGATCACAAGTAGGCAGAGAGGCAGGCAGAGAGAGAGGAGGAAGCAGGCTCCCCACTGAGCAGAGAGCCCGACGTGGGCCCGATCCCAGGACCCTGGGATCACGACCCGAGCCGAAGGCAAAGGCTTCAACCCGCTGAGCCACCCAGGCGCCCCTCTGTGAGAGCTTCTTAACTGCATTTTCTTGAATTTGGTCTCTCTCCTCTCACCACTGAGGAGCATCAGGAAAGCTTTTCTGTGCAAGTGGATTCTTCGGGGAAGACCAGAAAGTGCAACCAGGCTTTATAACTGCTCATTTTAGGCAAAGGCAGTTTTCAGAAGGAAGCCTAGGTTCAAAGAAGTGATCCTGTAGCCTGAAGCCATGGGTATTAGTAAAAATGCAGGGGAAACTTGAAATTGATAAAGGCCACGGATTCAGTTGGGTCCAAGCTACAAAATCCAGCATTGCAGCCAGAAGCAGATTGCACCTGCATTTGTTTTGAAGGAGGGAGCTATTTCCATGAATATGGTGGCATGGAAAGTTGAAGAAGGAAAAATAAGAGGAGGTCCAGAGAAGAGTGATTGGGTTAAGTTTGTTATGCAGGGGTAGGTTGGCTTGAATGAAGAGTGAAGGGAAACGAAAGACTGCATACTCACCTCTATGCTCTGCCCCTTCTTTAGGAACCTTTGAAATTATCGTGATTCTATCCTGGAATTTTGAGCGAAGCATGCATTGTGGATTAGTGGCACATTTCTGAAAAGTAGAAACTCAGACGCCACCCAAACATCCAAATCAGAGTATGAATTTGAACAGGATCTTCAGTTCATTGTCATACACATTAACATTGGAGACGTGCACATCTAGCTCAGCCAGACTCTTCCATTATTCTACTCCTGACATCATGTCTGTAGGACATTAGTTTGATAACTGTGCCTTGTTGTATGCCTTAAATCAGGATATATGCTCTTCATTTCCCAGGTTGTTTTGGGTATGAGTTACCCCTTGACATCCACATAATCATAGGATGGATTTTGATCTTTGTGCAAAAGTGACATTGGAATTCTTGTAGAGATTGCATTTTCTGTAGATCACTTCAAGATTTATTGTTTTTCAATTATTCCAGTGAAGGTACATGGATGGGTTTCCTAGTTATTCATTCTTTGATTCCTGCACAGTGTATTACACTTTTCATCGTTTCTGGCTTGACCTCTACCATTATGTTACATTGGAAGCATTTTGGGGTGAGGCAGGGGGTTTTCTCTAAATGTATGATGTCTCAGTTTGAGGAATTATTCTTTGTGTAGAAACAAAACTAATTTTTATGTGTTGGTTTGTGTACCAGCTTTATAAAATCCATACGAGTTGTAACAGGATTAAAACAATAAGGATTCCCAGGAGAAGCAATGGCAGTGGTGTAGGAGGGTCCTAGACTCATGTGTCCTGTCATGAGCACCACTAGGTAAAAGTCAGGTCATCCTAAATGCCCCAGACATTGGGCTGAGAAGTGACAGGACAGACTCCCAAGTAAGAGGAGAGAAGAGGCCACGTGGAAGATGGAGATAGTGTGGGGACATGGTTTAGGGAGGAGAGGAGTACAGCATTGTGGAGGGCAGGGGGCCCCGGCTGTGTGGTAGGTGTCATGACAGAGGAGCACTCAGGGGATGCCCAAGGAGGTTTCCCCAAAGCCATTGGCTGGGAAAGGGAGAAGGACTGAATTTCATGAGTTCTTGGAACCGGCACATCTTAAAGCCTGGAGTTTAATGTTCAGCAGGATTGGATGGGATAGAGCCAGGAGGGCACTGGGTGCTCCTGGAGAGAAGGCTGCAAACAACCTGGGGGCTCACAGCGTGGAAACAGTCATCTGAAGAACACCCAGGGCGCACAGTGGGGAGAGTGTTCCGTAGTCTAGGAGCACGTTCCTGAGAGGAATCATTCAGTGACATGTGGCTCCAAGAACACAGGAGTTGGATGACACCATTTCCCTCTCCTGTCCTGTAGCATAAAGCAGAGCCCCACTCAGTGAGGACACTGGCTGTCTGCCTCGTTTGCACCAGGCCCCACCCCCTGTGATCTGAGGGGACTGCCCTTCTCAGTGAGGCTTTCCTCAGGCTCAGCAAGGTCAGCCCCTGCCCACATCACGTCTTCTGAGCAGGGATTCTGCAGGGCCGCAGTCCTGTGGAGGTGACGTCCGGTCTCCCTTCTGGAGCAGACCAGAGCTCACCTAGTTCAAACTGGCCACATTGAAGCCAGGGACCAAACACTGCCCATAGGAGGCAAGGAGAGCCCCTGCAGACCACTGGTCTAAAGGCTACAGCAGGACACATCACTGACTTTTCTAGTGGACAGAGGAAGGTAGAGAGTTAGACAAATGCCAAGATGAAAGAATTTATCCCAAAGAATAAATAAAGCCAGGGCCAAAGATACAAGGGAAACAGATAGTAGTAACTGTAGAATTTAAGGCAACAATCATAAGGATATTCAAAAGGTTGAGAAAAAGATAGTGAGAATTTTACCACAGAGATGAGAGTTAAAAAATAATTGGGTTCTTGATCGCTCACTTGGGGAAGCCACTGACTCTTGATTTCTGCTCAGATCTTGATCTCAGAGTCCTGGGATCCGGGCTCAAGTCAGCGTCTGCGCTCAGTGTGATGCCTGTGTGTGATTCCCTCTCTCCGTAGCTCCCACTCATACTCTTATGCCCCCCCTCGAAATATATAAATCTTTTTAAAAATCAAACATAGGGGAGCCTGGGTGGCTGAGTGGGTTAAGCCTCTGCCTTCGGCACGGGTCATCATCTCATGGTCCTGGAATTGAGCCCCACATCAGGCCCTTCACTCAGCAGGGAGCCTGCTTCCCCCTCTCCCTCTGCCTCCTTCTCTGCCTACTTGTGATCTCTCTGTCAAATAAATAAATAAAATCTTTTTTTTTTATAATTTTTTTT
>PISX010031200.1:0-17727 GCA_004024625.1 Mellivora capensis
CGCTTCTTTCACAAAGCAAATGTATTCAAGGTTCATCTGTGTATGTGTCAGCACTTCATTTCTTTTTATGGCCAAATAATGTGCTACTTTATGGATATACCATATTGTGGCTTATCTATTCATCAGTTGATGGATACTTGTTTTTTCCCCTAGCTTTTGACTATTATGAATATTACTGCTATGAGCATTAGGGTACAACTTTTTGTGTGAATGTATGTTCTTACCTCTCTTAGGTCTCATTTTCTTTTTAAAGTTATGTTTTGTGAGAATAAACAGTCTCACATTCTGTCTGAAACTTTAAAATCAAGGATGTGTCTTATTACATAAATAGCCTACTAGAAGACTATTACCAATGGGAAGATATTTAAACTTTATTTGGTAGAGTTTTAAGGTATTTGTTGTTACCATTGTCCTTGACACTTAAAATGGTTTGCTAAGATTTCCAACAAGGGGGTCATCTTCCTTTGCCGAACCCTTTCTATCTTTCTGTTTGTGGGAATCATCTCATTCTTTTTAAAGGACTTTTAAGACATGAAGAAAAGGTATAAGCATTCTCAAATCAGAAGTTTCTACACTTATGATATTTAGTTTTTTTTATAAGTACATCTCCCATTAGTCTTTCATTTTTAGTATTGAAAGTTCAATGTAAAATAGAAAGATTGTCATGGAAGACTTTTGGTGACATGTAATGCCCAGTAAAAATCATACTTAACTAAATATTTTTAGTCCCTAGACAGCTATATCATTATGTGTGTGTGTGTGTGTATACCTCAGCATCAAAGGCTTTTTGTGATAAATGTCTTAGATGTTCAGGTTTAATTGAAGTGTAAATTCTTTGTTTAAATTCAAGACCAGCATTTGGCCCTTAATATGCAATTGGTATTTATTTAACATACTCAAAGTTGTAATTAGAGCCCTTACTGGAGTGGGATAATCTTAAATTTAACTGGTGAATTTGACCACAGCAGCAGAACAAATTTACAACAGAGCAAAAGAAAGCTCAATGCTTTAAACAGGCAGTAAAATCAAATTTTAATAGGGTCTAGTGGAGGAGAGGAGTGATATATTTGATTCTCTACTTGTTTTATATTTCATACTTTTCAGGACTTATATTTTGTTATTTAATGGAAACAAAGCACTGAATGGTATTTTTTCCATGTCCTTGTACCAATAAAGTAATAAATCATTAAAAAGCAACCATATGTCAAAGTAGTGAGTTTTACTAACCTTTGAAACCTGAGTAGATATAATTTCAGGAGGTTCTTATAGTAAGTTTGTTTTACATTTGAGTTCAGAATATATAACTTTTTAAGCCTCCTTTGCTTAATTTATAAGATAATGACTATATATAAAGTGATATATATATATTAATACAAATACTTGTATATAATAATGACTGCACTTATCATGGGTATGTATGTTAAACTCAACATGTAAATTTTTTCCTATGCATACTTTTCAGAATTATTGATATTTTTGACTACTAATACAAAGTGCAGAGTAGGATGAAGTAAACATTTTCAGGACCTTCCACAATGGAAACAACACAAAATCTGGCTTCTCTTGTAAGAAATTATACTGATTCACTTTGGAAAGAAATCTTCTTGACACACACACATGCACACACACACACAATTTGGAATATTTCTTAGTGAAAACTGTGTTTCTAAGTTCATGGAATAGAAAGAGGAATTCTTAAATTATTGAAGAAATTATAATTATTTCACAAATTCAATTCAGATATGGTAGAGAAAGATTAAATTTTACCTAGTTCTTTCTAAGTTGTAGGTATAGTTATATATATTTTCTATATACTGAGCTAACAGTATCTATACATATGTATACACATCTCTTTATTAAATCTCATTTAATATTGACAACCATCTTATTTTTCCTTTTTACAGATGTTTAATGTGAATCAAAACTTTCAAACAAGAATGATAAAATTGAATGGATTATGCTAATGGCTGCACCCACTCGGCACATTTACTAAAATCATTGACTCATATACTTGAAATGGGTGAATTTTATATGCATAAAATAAACCTTGTTTGAGTTGCTTTAAAAAAATCAAATTGGAGGCAATTGTAATACCTCCTAATTCTATTCTGTTTACCATTTTCCAGTGACTGTAGTGAACACTTCATGGATTTTTTTATTAATTACTCACAATAATCCATCAAGTATGTACCACTCATATTTATAAATGAGAAACTAATGGGCATAAATTTTATTCCAATTGCCCAATTAAAATAGTCATATAAATAAGAATGTATATCCTTCCTACATGTGTGGACCACAGTGAGTAGACATTATTCAAATTATTCTTCCAATCCATGAGCATGGAATGCCTTTCCATCTTTTTGTGTCTTCTTCAAATTAAATTATAACATTTCTGTTCAAGTCAAGCAAAAATAATTTGCTGCTTATTTTTAATAACATTTTAGAATAGCTGATTATATGAGATCCATGACTTCATCACCACACTAACCTCTGGCCATTCTGGTATGTGATAGGGAATTTCTCTTCATTTAAAAAGGTAATCTGTAGGGTATTACGCTAAGCAAAATAAGTCAGAGAAAGACAATTGTCATACAGTTTCACTCTTATGTAGAGTATAAGAAACAGCACAGAGGATCATAGGAGAAGAGAAGAAAAACTAAATAGGAAGTCATCAGAGAGGGAGAAAAACCATGAAAGACTCTTAACTATAGGAAAGAACCTGAGGGTTGCTGGAGGGACCGTGGGAGGGATGGGGTAACTGGGTGACAGACGTTAAGGAGGACACGTGATGTGATGAGCACTGGGAGTTATATGCAACTGATAAGATGTTGAACACCACATCTGAAACTAAATATGCAGTATATGTTGGCTAATTGAATTTAAGTAATTATAAAAAAGCAATCTGCATTGGTAAGTCTGTGAATTGCTACTAAAAGTATGCTAACTTGTACTACACAATTTATAATTATGGTAGAAATGCCTACTTGAGTTGAATGCAAAAAAATGTTATGATATTTTTGTTTATGTTTAGCTTTTAGTTGACCTGATAAAAATTTAGTTAGCAGTATTTACAGCAAGCATTAATTAAATGATTTTATTATCTAAAGATCAATTACCCAAACACATTTTTTTGGACAACAGACTTTGTCACTTCTTTTTCAGGAAAAGAAGAAGGAAAACAAACAAACATACTCCTGAGAGCAAAGCTTTGATCTCTCTCCTCTAATGGAGCTAGTGGACATCAGTACTCTGATTTTACTTTTTGCTTTAAATTATCTTGTCTCAATAGTTTTCATATAAGATGAAATCACAACTTAAGGTTGGTATGATGAACTTATGAAAAATACAAATCTGGGTTGGAATTGTTGACATTAGCCCTTGGGACCCATGGTCCTCACCTACAAAGTAGGACTGCAAATAACTACATGGAATATTTTTTGCAAGGCTAAGTATTCAATAAGAATTACCAAAAGAGTGGTAGGACCATAGTAGGTGCTCATATGTGCTTATTAATGATGATAGTAAATTGGAATATATTTGCACTCCCCTTTTAGGAATGTGCGTGTGTGTGTATGTTTAAGTGAGATTATCTGCCTTTCAAACTTCAGATAATCCTTGAAAGGTGGGAGTTTTAGTTTCTAAAGTATTTTTGCAATTGTATTAATTTCATTTCAGTATAAGAATTTCAGGTTTTTATTGATGATGCATCTCTAAGGAAAGACATATAAAACTTTTATTTTCATATTTGAAATTCTTTATACATTGTGGAAGCATATGCTTGGAAATCAAAATAGAGATATTACATAAATGAATGAACAATCTCTATGGATAAGGAGAAAGAATCAGAAAGAGATTCCTTCCAAAACAGGGACACCAACTGATGCTAACCATTGGAAATTAGGCAAAAAAAAAAAAATGTGCTTATTGTCTTTTTCCTCAGTATAGGGTGAGTTCATCTGCCAGTTTCCATTTGTTCACTTATTAAATAATATACACTGTCTGTGAAAAAGCAATAAACAGAAAGGGAGAGCAAGGTGAAAGTCACTGGCATTCTTCTGGAGTTGTCTGATATAATATAACCTGAAGTTACATGAAATGGTGAAGTGATGCAGGAGGAAAATTCCAAAACAATGTCAACCTTCAGAAGGTCATATAGTCTATTTCCATTTATAAAGAATGGGAAATTATGGAAAAAACATGTTGCTGGATTAAGCTGGGTTCTGCTCTTGAATAGGTTTAACCTTTGGCAAGTTATTTAGCTTATTTGAAATCACTCAATTTCTTCATCTTTGCAATAGGGAAACCTCTCTTTTATAGGGTGGTGGTAGGGTCTCATTCACTCACTCACTTAGCAGATATTTATTGGTCATCTCTCAAGTATGAGTCTCTGTGTTAAATTCTGAGAATAATTTAGTGAATAGGAAACAAAGAGGCTCTGTGCTTTTATGAGCTTTTATTATGTAAGTGTACAATATTCAAGTAAATAAATCAACATTGAAGATAATCATAAATGTGCTAAATTCCAAGAAGAAAATATGAGAAGGAAAGATCAACTGCAGACAGTGTTCTCAGGATCAACGACTAAGTAAAGTTCAATTCTGATCCAAGGCTAGGAGGATAGGAACAATTCACATCAAAGTCTTAGGATAGAGTTCTACAGGCTCAGGGACTTAGACATAGAGTATCCTAGTGGCTGGAAAAGGCTTCTTGGGTAAGAGGAAAAGAAAATCTGGGCTTTGGAATACAGAAAACATGTGGTTATATAGATGTAAGAATTGTTATGGATCTTTGGTCCCCATGTGCTCCTTACTTTTTCCTCTTTACAATACTATGTTACAGAGGTTATCTTCTCTTTGTCTCTCATTGAATGTTGGGTGTGTGAGGGGCAGAAAACTTGTCTTTCAACTTCACAGGTCTCCAGATCAAAAGGAATCATAGTGAATAAATGTACTTAAGGATCCTTACCCATATTCAGGCCTGGGTCAAAATGTGTGACTAAATGGTGAGTAATGTCATAACTGGATAAAAAGTGATTAGAGACAGTGTACTGGAAGGAGAGAGCATATTTTGCAAGTGGGAAGGGTGCAAGCTGGTGTGCTCAAAAGGCAGACCTTGGTAGATTTTCACCTGATCTTAGCCAAAAGGTCAAGAAGTGATAACGACCTTGGTAGATTTTCAGAGATGGCTGTAATAATTCCTACCATGCTGCTTTGCAAAATTACTATTCTTACCAAGAGTTAGAGCCCATTTTTCCCTCCTTTTGAATCAGGGCTGGACTCGAGACTTACTCTAATGAAAAGAATGTTGCAGAAGTGATAGGGACTGCTTTGAGATGTCAGTCTCTTTGATGAGGCAATGACACATGGCAAAGAAGACCTGCAGGATGAGAGTGAAGAAAAGAGAGAGGATACAGAAAAGATGTCTACCTCCTGCCATTTCAGAAATCCTCCTCACAGCACCAGATATGTAAGTGAGGTCCTCTGGAATCCACCTACTACAGTTAGGCTGTCCCATGGCCACAATTTCATGATGATTCCAGAAATAATTGCCGAGAGGGTAAGCACATCAAAACATGAGAAATAACAATTTTTTGTTTTAAGCCCTTAAGTTTTGAAGTTTGTTACTAAGCAATAGATAACAGACACAGTAAGGAAAGAATTGCCCAAATAAATTGTGAGAAATACTATATTCACATTCAGGTAATGACTGGATTCAGTAGAGGACCAAGAAATTATACTTCTGTATGGGTTAGAACCAACATTATAATTTCAAAGAAAATTTTTCTTCAGTATACAGAAATGTCTAGAAACACAGATAAAATGCTGATTATGTAAACTCCAAATTATAAAACTAAAGCTATTTTAATTTAGGATCATATGACAAATGAGTTTTACAGTTATTTCATAGAGATTACGTTGAGAAGAAATATTAATTTTGGGAAGAAATAACATTTTATTGAACATTTAGTTATGTAGCATTACTATATGACTAGTATAGTTTTAAGTGCATTATGTGGATTAATTTATTTAATCCAATAAAACTCTGTAATTAGGTACTACATAATATAATGCCTATAAAGAAACTAAGTTAATTGAGAGGCTAAGAAACATGTCCAAGTTTAGACAGCTAGTAAGTGAAGGAGCCAAGCTTCTAACCCAGAGAGCCTAATGCCAGAGTCTGTTTCTTACCCCCTACACTATGCTAATGTTACTAGATTTTATCACCTGTACTATTAAGGGCAGCAAAAGCTCAGGATAAAAGCAAGGTTAGTTGGTATCACTACTTTCACTCAATTCCATGAACCTGAACTTTGTCTTTTTAAAAAAGCAGCATATCTATTATGACATATACTCTCATCATGCATTATTTGAGGCTTTTGACAATGATATTACAAATTACTTTGACAGACTGACAGCAAAGGTTCACTTTGCTGATAGTCTACTTAAATATTTAAACTATAAGATTATCGTGGCCTGGATTAGAATATGAACTAAGAATTTTGAAGAAGGGAATTTTGGTGTTTAAAAAAGAGAAATAGAGGATTTAGCAACAGTTGAAGTTACAAGAAAGACTGTGTACATGGGTCTCCTTTGTTAGAAGCTGGGAAATTCAACCAAAACTTGACCAACCTCCTCAACATACTTAACCACTAGAATCATATTAGATTATCACTAGGATCATTTCTAGAATCCCAGGTCCTTAAAAATTAATTTGCCTTGGGGCACCTGGGTGGCTCAGTGGGTTAAAGCCTCTGCCTTCGGCTCAGGTCACAATCCCAGGGTTCTGGGATTGAGCCCCGCATCGGGCTCTCTGCTCAGCAGGGAGCCTGCTTCCTCCTCTCTCTCTGCCTGCTTCTCTACCTACTTGTGATCTGTCAAGTAAATAAATAAAATCTTTAAAAAAATTAATTTGCCTATTTTCTCAACTCTGCTAATCTTAAGTGATTCCTACCTTCTTGGGAATAGAAAGATTTGTATGATTCAGTCCAGTGGTTAATTTCTTGATACTTCAGTAAAGTGACACTACAGTGTCCTTATATGGAAGCAGAGTATATATTCTGCTATGCTGTGCAAAACTTTGGTTTATTACAATTGAGCCCACAATAATTTTTTTAAATTTAATTGGTTCAAGAAGTCAACAGTAGTTCATTGATAGCAGTTTATTGATACTGGGGAAAAAAGTTGCAACTCAACTGAATGTAAATCAACTTGAAATTGAGAAATTCAAACTTAGCAACCTGGAGATGGTTCTTATTTACTATGCCTGGGGAATTTTTACTTTTTTAAAAAAGAATTTATTTATTTGACAGGGGTGGGGGACACGAAGAGGGGGAATAGGAATGGGAGAAACAGGCTCCCTGCTGAGGAGGGAGCCTGATGTGGGATTTGATCCCAGGACCCTGGAATCATAACCTGAGCTGAAGGCTGATGCTTAATGACTGAACCACCCAGGTGCCTGAGAATTTTTACTCTTAGAGATACAGTATCAGTTTTATGAAAATCGTAGTAAATACGAACAAAGTAATATATATGGTACCATAGGTAACAAATAAAGTAGCCTATTTATTTCTAAAATACCTCACCCTAAAATTTTATTTTGAAAAATTAAGGACCTCACCAGTTTTGAATGTACCAAGACAGTAAGTATTATTTATTTGGGAGATAAATGAATACTTCTGGGGATTTTTATAAAGCAAAATATATATCATATTTTTATGTAATTTTATAGTCCAATTCAGCAGCATGAACATTGCTTCTCCATCCAATCAAGATCTTTAAACACCCTTAATCGATGTCCTTTCAGTTTCTTTACAATTTTTCTATTTCTCCAGTATGAATTCTGATCTGCAGAACTATAATTTTACTAAGGAAAGATAACAAATATGATAATGCATATATGTATATAGTCTAATATCTGCTATCACCTCCCATGATGTTTTTATCTTAATGAAGGAGATAAACCAACATGGAACCAATGGATAACTTAAGGTGGTATTCCACAACTATCCAATAGAAATTGTTGATGTTCATTGAGTGTATGCTTGCCATTATATGAGAAACTGAGCAATCATTTATTGAATCTGTATTGAGCAGCTATTATGCCTGACACTAAGATTAACAGGAAAAAAAAAGATATTCCCAGTCCTCTGTATTGTGCCTCTTCATCTCTTCCTTTTGACCCCCCCGGGCAAATCTTTTTGTCTTCATACCTTTGCCTTTTCTAGGACGTCATATAGATTGGTTTATTTCACTTAGAGATATGCTTTTCATTTTCTTCCATGTCTTTTAATGACTTGATAGCACTGAATAGTATTGTATTTCTTGAATGTATTCCAGTTTATTTATCCATTCACCTAGTGAACAGTATCTTTGTTGTATACAAGTTTTGGCAATTATGAATAAAGCTGCTATAAACATCAGTGTGCAGGTTTTTGTGTGGACATAAGTTTTCAACTCCTTTGGGTGGAGATTTTCTTTTAAAACAAGTAATTGTTAAATTAATATATTTATTTCTTTTACATCAATTTTCTACTCTTGATTTTAAGTATAAAAGCTTGAACAACTATTCAGGGAATATCACTTGTTCTCTAATATCTCTGTCAGAATCAAAGCAAGGATATAGGAGATGTTCTGAAATTAGCCATATGTGGGTTTATTGTTATAAAAATGTATATTTGCCACAGCAAATTACTTTAAGCATTTGTATCTCTTGATCTTCAATTTATTTTTAACCCTTTTTAAACTTGGTATCTAGGCATATGCCTGGTTTTCTTCAACTTTGAGACCAAATTCTAACTTTAAAAAATTGATTTCCACTTGTTTTATTGAGAGACCATACAGAGATCAGTGAGGGATTGTCAAAGCCTTTTGACTTACAATAGATGGAATTTTCAGATTATTGTTTTTATTTACTAAACTGTTCTAGGCATTTTAGGAACAGGATGCTCTGATCTGGAGGGATTTCCTGTTTATTCTGGCACAGTGATATCTGAGCAAGTCAGACTGCGGTGGGGAAACATCACAGGCTGTCTGCTCTAACAGCTTCTTCCACATTCTCATACTCTTGCCAATAGTGAAACCGATGCCATGTTTACCACTCAAAATTTGAGTTCTGACACAATACACAAACTGTGGCATCAGATTGGCCATCTGAGTTTCTTCATGTGAATTGCAATGATCTTTTTTAGTGCCATTTAATCATATTGAGTATGCTAGCAACTCTGGTTTCCATTTACCAGAGTGAGTTGCGTTTCTTGTCCCAGCACTTTTTATTGTTCTTTTCAAAAATATTTTATGGTAGACAATTGGTCATATATCATGAAATAACTAACTTTACCAAGGGAAAATTGCAACGATTCAGAACAAAATTACCATGTTGGCTAAGAAAGTATGGCCTTAGGGGCAAAAGAAAAAAAATTTCATAAAGTTTTGCACCTATGAGTTTTTTTTTTAAAGATTTTATTTATTTGACAGAGATCAGAAGTAGGCAGAGAAACAGGCAGAGCGAGAGGAGGAAGCAGGCTCCCTGCTGAGCAGAGAACCCATGTGGGGCTCGATCCCAGGACCCTGGGATCATGACCTGAGCTGAAGGCAGAGGCTTAACCCACTGAGCCACCCAGGCGCCCCCTCTTCTTTTTTCTTAAAGATTTTATTTATTTATTTGACAGATGGAGATCACAGTAGGCAGAGAAGCAGGCAGAGAGAGAGAGAGAGAGAGAGAGAGGAAGCTGGCTCCCTGCTGAGCAGAGAGCCCAATGCGGGGCTTGATCCCAGCACCCTGGGACCATGACCGGAGCAGAAGGCAGAGCTACCCAGGCACCCCATGAGTTTTTCTTGAATGTAAAAAATGAAACTAACAGTATGTGCATGTTGATAAAATTATCTGAATATATGTTATTTTAAATTACAGAGTTTTGCCAAGAGGAACGCCGAAGTATTTATTACCCATGATTTTGGACAAACTCCTACTCTTATCACTAATCTTTAAATAGCTTTTATTCCCAGTAGAAAAAAGCAAAAGAAAACAAAAGTCCTAAAATTCTGCAAAATTTTAGAGCACTGGGTACTGTCTGGTCCCTGTGCTAATGTGCAATTGCCACAAAGGCCCTGAATCTTATTGGTAATTTACTCTCCAGGGTAAATTGGGTTAAAATATATTTTATGAGGGCAGATTTTAGTAGAAAGGGAAAATGGAGAGACCATGGGAAACTTGAGTGCCTATCAAAAGGGAATGGGAGGTGGGCATAGGACTAAATACTAGAAAGGGAGAGAAATGAAGAAAAGGGAATTTAAAAAAAAGTATTTTATTTGAGTTTCCCTAGAAACAGAGTCTGATACAAAGATTTATAACAAAATAGATGATTTGGTAGACAATGATTTGGGAGACACTGGAAGGAAAGCGAAGAGTGAGAGGGAAGAAAAGGTATCTAAGACATGGAGCCCGAGACTAGGGCTTCCTTGAAGTTGCTTTGAGAAGTAATCACAAGCAACAAGAATGAAGGACAGTGGGGTGAAACTGGAAGGAGTAAATAACAGAAGATAGATGGTTGACTGGGACTCAGTATCTTAGGACCTTTAGAGAAGACTTTTCAGATCCTTTTCAGAATTGTTCCTCTGTCTGTGTAAGAAAACAAAGGGAAAGCATTGATACATTTACCTAACATACAACATAGTGTGGTGGCAAAAATAAATCTCAGTTTTGAAGTCATGGTTCCTGGGTTTATATCACGATACTCCCTGTTTACTAGCTATGTGGAATAGTTGTAAAACCTTCCTAAGAATTTTAATTATGTAAAATAGGGGATAATATTATCTATATTTTGCAGGTTAAAACCCAGATAACTACTTCAGAGTTTTCAAAAAATAAAAGACTCTTCTAAATGTCTATCTCAAATTACTTAAATGCTTAAAAATAACAATGACAATTTTTTTCACTTTGAAATTCAATTTTTTCTCTTGTAACACAAAACTTAAACTACACAGCAGAGCCACTCATCTTGCATCTTTTTGATGGATGCAGGAATGTAAAAGACAGAATTGAAAAAAAAGCCTTAAATAATTATGCTTAATTAATTGCAACAGTGGGAACTGGATTTATGGAAATTTTAACATTTTCTCCACATACATGGATTGGGAAATATAAACTTAAATAGAATCTTATTAACTCTCTCAATATATTTGAATGACTTAATTTCAGGAAAAGTCAAACCCAATACTAAGTACAGATAATATATTTACACATTTTATAAAGAAAATATAGTAAAAAGACCAAAGCACTTTAAAAGCCCTACAATATGTTCTTCATCTATTCTTGATGCTTTCATTCAAGATAAATAAAACCATCTACTTTTTTCAGCAGTCTGAAGCATGAGGAGTCACTTTGAGGTTGTAAAATATTTTCCCTTGGTTCTACCACTTTCTGGAATGATAGACTCTAAATCTGGCCCAAACTATAATACATGCACAGCCTGGATATAAGTTTAAGAAATTAGAAATCAACTTTGATATTTAAACATTGCTATTTAATCACTAAATTATAATGAAAGAGACATTCACCAACAGAATTTTTAAAACTTCAGAGTTTCTCTCTTTTAAATAAGAAAGATTTTAGTTATATGTTAACAGTTATTAATCCATTTTGTAAGAACTTAGTGGCAAAGATGACAAAAAGAGTATGAACAAAATTCTGTGAATATTAAGTCTTAGATGGTAATTATTGTTTTTCCTCATGCCATACTAGGGAGGAAAAGTCCACTCCCAAAGGACACATCACCTTCACTCCACTGTCTCACTCACTGGGGAGATTTTGTACTATCACAAAGACCTTAGCTTCAGGGTAAAGCAGCTGTTCTGGGTCCTTGCCAACTGAAGTGATGGTCTAACAAAATCTGTTAACAGAGGAAACACACCACAACCTCGTATTCATGTTGTGGTTGCTGTCTCTTTTCCCTTTCAACATACCCCTTGGGACACTGCCTTATACAGAAGGCCAAGAAGGTTGACATACGTGTGAACATATGGCCCTGTCCTCCTGGGGTAATGTACATGAAAGCATATGGAGCTGCCCTCTTACTTGTCAGCAAACACAGGAAAGCCTTTGCCATACCTTGTTACCTTGTTGATTTTCCATATGGTTCTGAATTGTTTCTGAAAGTAAATAATTTGCATTACTTTTCCTCCAAAATTCCTTCTTGATAGGAAGAAATGTCTTGGCTCTCTAAAATTCAGTAGCTAGTCATCTCAATATATGTATTTCTAAAGAAGATGACTACTCTAATTACATATATGTATATTCTGTGTATATGTGTGTGTATATGATTATATGTCTGTTTGCAGATATATATAGATATATATATATATATGATACATATATTGCACATACTCACATCCCTAAGTGAATAATTACTGTTTAAATATTTTTTATAAGTACTTTTTGAAACTCTTTTATTCTGACATACATTCTTAAAGAATTTAGGGGTTATTTTGGTTTTTTTTGCTTGTTTGTTTTACATTTTACATTTTCATTGCCTCTGCCTAGTTTATTCTTACCATATCCTTTGATATCAGTTTAGAACCAGATATTCCAAGAAGCTGTATATCTTAAGCTTAGAATAGATGACTCTTCTAGGGACTTCCTTAAGCCTCTCTTCTTCCTCACAATTATACTTATCAGTTAAATACTTGACATTATTAACCCCAACACATGAACATCATGAGGAATAGATATATCAACATTTTTCAACAAGGTACCTCTCCCATGATTAGCATGGGACCAAGAAAGAAGTAGGTGATTAATAAATATTGGATGAGTGAATGAAGAAATACACTTATATAGGTAAGAAATTCAAAAGACCTGGACAAGGACAAAGATGAGATTAATAAACGTAGAGAGGAAATTCTGCAGTAGAAAATTCAGTATCTAGTAACTAAATGGGTTTGGGATTAAAGAACAAAGCAGAAACAAGAAGTAATCTGTTGCCTAGTTTATGATGATGAAGAAAGAGAACACAGGGCAACTGAGAAAGGAGTTTTCGTAGGGCTGGAGAGAACCTCCAGTGGCCAAATCTAGTCATTTCCTTTTTCCCCCCACAATTTGGTATAAGTGATATAATACCACTGTAGGAAGAAGCAATTATTTTGTGTTCTATCTTCCCATTCCCCATAGATCTAATAATGTGTGGTCCCTTGTTTGACCTGATCTAATCTTAAGGATAATCTGATATTGACAAACCAAGTGTTCATCATCAACACTCTAAAGACCACATACTTGAGACTCTCCACAGAGGCATATAAACTTTTCTGCCTCTAAAATATGACATTGTTCTTTCAACATCATGGTTGTGCTCCAGAAAGTTACTCAGTATAATATTTTGATCAATAAGGAGCTCTCTTCTTTAGTCCCTGCTTTGATTCTGCTTTTCACAGATCACTTATTTTTTGCTGATTTCTCAACAGAAAGTCTTCAGACCAGGAGACAACGGGATGATATATATTCACAATATTGGCAATATTGGTGGGGGGAAAAACCTGTCAACCAAGAATATTATACCTGGCAAAGATATCCTTCATAAATAGAGACATAAAGCCTTCCACAAACAAAAGCTGAGGGAGTCATCATCATTATATCTGCTTTACAAGAAATGCTACAGAGAATTCCTCAAATGGAAATAAATGAGTGCTAATTAACATTGTAAAAACACATGAATTTAGGTGTAAAACTCCCTGGCAATGGTACATTGATAGTCTGATTCACTAATACTGTAATGTTGGTCCATAACTTACTTACAGTTCTAGTTTAAAAATTAAAACAATGTATTAAAAATAACCTTAATAATTTGTAACTGAATACATCATATAGAAATATATAAATTATAATATCAATAACCTGAAATGTAAAGGGGGGAATAAGTATAAAGTTAGAGAGTGCTATAGAGGTTAATATTATTAAAGTAAAATAGGGTGTTAAAAATATAATACATTTTTTGTAAGCCTTTGGTAACCACAAAGACAAAAGATGTAGTGATTAAAAAGTCATGATTAAGAATGGAGCAAACTACTATAAAAATCATCAAATTACAAAAGAAGACAGCAAGATAATAAGGAAATATGTCTCTACAAAACAAAACAACTAGGAAAATGGCAAGAGTAAATCCTTACCTATTAATAATTACTTTAAATTTAAATGGGTTACAGGGGTACCTGGGTGGCTCAGTTATTGAATCATCAACTCTTGATTTTGGCTCAGTTCATGAGATCAGGGTCATGAGATTGACTCCTAAATCAGGCTCATGGTGGATGTAGAGCCTGCTTGGCATTCTCTTTCTCACTCTCCCTCTATCCTTCTCCCCTCTCTTAAAAAATAATCTAAGTGGATTACATTTTGCAAGGGCACAGATGGTTGAATAGATAGAGTAACAATATGTATTGATATGCTGACAACAAGGGACTCAATGTAGTGTGACAAAGTGAAGGGATAGAAACAGACATTCCAAGGAAATGGTCACCAACTGAGAGCAGAAGTAACTACACCTATGTCAGACAAAATAGAAGTTATAAAAAGAAGGTCATTATATAACTATATAGTGATAGAGGGGTGAATTTATCCAAAATACATAACATTTATAAATATTTATGTACCCATAGATATTGCAGCCCCTAAATATAGTAAGTAAATACAAACAGAAATAATAAAAGAGAAAATATGAAGCAATACAGTCAGAGTTGGGAACTTTAGTACCACAATCAACAATGTGTAGATTATCCAGACAGAGAACCAGTAAGCGAATAGAATATTTGAAAATCACTATAGAATGAATGGATGTAATAGGCCTATAAAGAACATTCCGTCCAACAACAGCAGAATACACATTTTTCCCATGCACACATGAAACATTTTCTAGTATACATCCTATGTTAGACCCCAAAACAAGTCTTAACAAATTTAAAAAATTCAAATCACACCAAGGATCTTTTCTGACCACAATGGTCTAAAACCAGAAATCAGTAACGGGAGGAAAACTGGAAAATTCATGAGTATCTGGAAATTAAACACCACATTCCTAAATAACCAACAGAGCAAAGAAATTAAGAGAGAAATAAAAGAGAATCTTGAGATAAACCAAAATGGAAATACAACATATCAAACTTATGGGTTGCAGAAAAAGCAGTTCGGAGGAGTTTATAGTTATGAATACACACATTAAAAAAATAGAAATCTTTCAAACTAACCTTACATCTAAAGGAACTAGGAAAACCAGCACAAAGTAAGCCCAAAGTTAACAAAAGGAAGGAAATAACAAACATTAAAGCAGAAATAAATAAAATAGAAAACAGGAAAACAATAGAAAAAATGAACAAACCTGAGTGTTGGTTCTTTGAAAAGGTAAACAAAATTGGCAAAGCTTTAGCTAGACTAACCAAGAAAAAAAAAAGATGGAAGATCCAAATCAGAAAAAAAAAAAGTAAATGGAAGACAAACAGTACTGCTGATATCATGAAAATATGAAAGACCATAAGAAGCTACTATGAACAATTAAATGCCCAAGAACTGACAAATTAAGAAAAAAATGGGTAAATTCCTGGAACAGACCAATAATGAGTAAGTAAATTGACTCAGTAATCAAAATTCTTCCAACAAAAAAAGACCAGAATCAAATATATTGAATTCTACCAAACACATAAAATAAATTAATGCCAAATCATTTCAAACTCTTCCAAAAACTCAGAGAGGAGGAAACACTCCCCAACTTATTTTATGAGGCCAGCAGTACAGATACAAATATCACATAAGGACACAAGAAAACTACAGGCCAGTATCCCTGATGAACATAGATGCAAAAATTCTAATGAAATACTAGCTAAGTAAATTGAACAGCACACTGAAAGTATCATGCAACATGACAGTGGGATTCATCCCTGGGATGTAAGGATGGTTCAACATATGCAAATCAATAAATGTGATACATTGTAGTAATATAAAGATGAAAATCATATTAGCATAACAACAGATGTATATTACCATATTAACGGATGACAAAATTTAACATCATTCATGAAACAAACTCCCAACAAATTATGTTTAGTAGAAATGTACCTCAATTTAATAAAGTCCATCTATAACAAGCCCACAGCAAACATCATACTCAACAATGAAATGTTGAAAGCTTTTTGTCAAAGATCAGGAATTGGATAAAGGTGTCCACATATACCACTTCTATTCAATATAGTGCTGGATATCCTAGCAATGAGGCAAGTAAGTGGAATGAAAGTCATCAAAATTGTAAAAGAAATGAATTTTTTTATTTTCAGATGACAAGTGTTTATATATAGAAAATTCCAAAGATTTCACCAAAATTTCTTAGAACAAATTTAGCAAATTTGCAGGATAAATTATCAACTTATAAATAGGACAAACTAAGTACCATTTGTAATACACTAACAATGACTTATCTGAAAATATAAAATAATTCAGTTTATAACATTATCAAGAACAATGAAATACTTAGAAATTAATTTAACTGGGACACCTGGATGGCTCAATTGGTTAACTATCTGCCTTCTGCTCACGTCATGATCCCAGGGTCCTGGGACAGAATCCCACATCAGTTTCCAAGTGCAGTGGGGAGCCTGCTTCTCCCTCTGCTCTTCCTGCTTGTCTGTGCATGCACTCTCTCTCTCTCTCTGATAAATAAATACATGAAACCTTAAAAATCAAAATCTTAAAAAAAATCTTTAAAAAATTAACTTATCATAGGAGGTGAAATATTTTGATGTTGAAAATACTGGCAATGATGAGAGAAATTAAAGACAAATAAATGGAAAGATATCTTGTGTTTATGGCTTGAGAGAATTATGTTGTTAAAATATTCATACTACAGAAAACCGTCTATAGATTCAATGCAATCCATATAGAAACTCCAATGGCATTTTTCACAGAAATAATTAAAAAATCCTAATATTTGTATGGAAGCATGAGACCACAAATAAAGCTATTCTGAGGGAGAACGACAAAGATGGAGGCATTATCCTTCACGATTTCAAATATTACAAAGTGATAGCAGTCAAAACAGTATGGTACTGACACAAAGAAAAAAAAAAAAAGAAATCAAGAGAAAAAAGAAAAAGACACAAAGACCAGTGGAACAAAATTCAAAGCCCAGAAATAAAGCCACAGATATATGGCAACTAACATTTGATAAGGGAGCCAAGAATACTCGATTGAGAAAAGACAGTCTCCTCAATAAATAGTGCTGGGATAAATTGTATATTTACATGGCAAAAAAATAAAAGATAGAGCCCTATCTTACACTACTCATGAAACAAAACTTGAAATGGATTAAAAACTTACATTTAAGACCAGGAACCATAAAACTTCTAGAAGAAAACCTAAGGAAAAATCTTCTTGATGTGTCTTTGCAATTATTTTTTGAATAGGACATGAAAACACAAGCAATAAAATCAAAGGTAAAAATGTGCACTACATCCAACTAAAAAGCTTCTGTACAGCAAAAGAATCAACAAAATGAAAAGGCAACCTATGAAATGGGATAAATAATTTATAAACTATACATTCTGATAAGGGGTTAATATCCAAAGTGTCAAAGGAACTCATACAAATCAATAGCAAAAACAAATCAACCCAAACAATTAAAAAAAAACAATAGAGAAACTGAGTAGACACCTTCCAAAGAGGATAACCAAACGTCCACAGGTATACAAAAAAAAA
>PISX010031201.1:0-17720 GCA_004024625.1 Mellivora capensis
TTTTTTTTTTTTTTTTTTTTTTTTTTTTTTTTTTTTTTTTTTTTTTTTTTTTTTTTTTTTTTTTTTTTTTTTTTTTTTTTTTTTTTTTTTTTTTTTTTTTTTTTTTTTTTTTTTTTTTTTTTTTTTTTTTTTTTTTTTTTTTTTTTTTTTTTTTTTTTTTTTTTTTTTTTTTTTTTTTTTTTTTTTTTTTTTTGCTTCTATTTCATTGATTTCTGCTTTGATCTTGATTATTTCTCTTGCCCTGCTGGGTTTAGGCTTTCTTTGCTGATCTTTCTCCAGCTCCTTTAGGTGTAGGATTAGACCTTTCTTGTTTCTTGGGAAGGCTTGTATTGCTATGTACTTTCCTCTCAGGACTGCCTTTACTGTGTCCCACAGATTTTGAACAACTGCATTTTCATTATCATTTGTTTCCATGATTTTTTTCAATTCTTTAATTTCCTGGTTGACCCATTCATTCTTTGGTAGGATGCTCTTTAGCCCCATGTATTTGGGTTCTTTCCAACTTTTCTCTTGTGATTGAGTTCTAGCTTCAGAGCATTGTGGTCTGAAAATATGCAGGTAATGATTCCAATCTTTTGGTAATGGTTGAGACCTGATTTGTGACCCAGGATGTGATCTATTCTGGAGAATATTCCATATACACTAGAGAAGAATGTGTATTCTGTTGCTTTGGAATGGAACGTTCTGAATATATCTGTGATGTCCATCTGGTCCAGTGTGTCATTTAAGGCCTTTATGTCCTTGTCATTTAAGTGTGTCATTTAAGGCCTCTATGTCCTTTTGCTTGGATGATCTGTCCATTCCAGTGAGGGGGTGTTAGAGTCTCCTACTATTATTGTATTATTGCCGATGTGTTTCTTTGATTTTGTTATTAATTGGTTTATATAGTTGGCTGCTTCCATGTTAGGGGCATAGATATTTAAAATTGTTAGATCTTCTTGTTGGACAGACCCTTTGAGTATGATATAGTGTCCTTCCTCATCTCTTATTATAGTCTTTGGCTTAAAATCTAATTTATCTGTTATAAGGATTGCCAACCCATCTTTCTTTTGATGTCCATTAGTATGGTAAATTGTTTTCCACCCTCTCACTTTAAATCTGGAGGTGTCTTTGGGCCTAAAATGAGTTTTTTGTAGACAGCATACTGATGGGTTTTGCTTTTTTTATCCATTCTGATACCCTGTGTCTTTTGATTGGGGCATTTAGCCCATTTACATTCAGCGTAACTATTGAGAGATATGAATTGAGTGCTATTGTATTGCCTGTAAGGTGACTGCTACTGTATATTGTCTCTGTTCCTTTCTGGTCTGTTACTTTTAGGTTCTATCTTTGCTTAGAGGACCCCTTTCAATATTTCCTGTAGGGCTGGTTTGGTGTTTACAAATTCTTTTAGTTTTTGTTTTTCCTGAAAGCTTTTTATCTCTCCTTCTATTTTTTTTTTAAGATTTTATTTTTTTATTTGACACAGAGAGAGAGAGTGATCACAAGTAGGCAGAGCGGCAGGCAAAGAGAGAGAGAGAGGAGGAAGCAGGCTCCCTGCTGAGCATAGAGCCCGACATGGGGCTTGATCCCAGGACCCTGGGCTCATGACCCGAGCTGAAGGCAGAGGCTTTAACCCACTGAGCCACCCAGGAGCCCCTCTTCTTCTATTTTCAGTGATCGCCTAGCTGTATATAGTATTCTTGGTTGCATGTTTTTCTCATTTAGTGCTCTGAATATCTCATGCCGTTATTTCTGGCCCACCAGGTGTCTGTGGATAAGTCTGCTGTCAATGTAATAGTTTTATCATTGTATGTTACAGACTTCTTGTCCTGAGCTGCTTTCAGGATTTTCTCTTTGTCACTAAGACTTGTAAGTTTTACTATTAGATGATGGGGTATGGACCCATTTTTATTGATTTTGAGGGGGATTCTTTGTGCCTCCTGGATTTTGGTGCTTGTTTCCTTTGCCGTATTAGGGAAATTCTCTACTATAATTCATTCCAATATACGTTCTGCCTCCTTCTCTCTTTAATCTTCTTCTGGAATCCCAATTATTCTAATATTCTTTGATCTTATGGTATCACTTATCTCTCGAATTCTCCCCTCGTGGTCCAGTAGTTGTTTGTGTCTCTTGCTCAGCTTCTTTATTCTCCATCATTTGGTCTTCTATATCACTAATTCTCTTTTGCCTCATTTATCCTAGCAGTAAGAGCCTCCATTTTTTTTATTGCACCTCATTAATAGCTTTTTTTATTTCAACTTGGTTAGATTTTAGTTCTTTTATTTCTCCAGAAAGGGCTTTTATTTCTCCAGACAGGGTTTCTCTAATATCTTCCATGCCTTTTTTGAGCCCAGCTAGCACCTTGAGAATCGTCATTTTTAACTCTAGATCTGACATATTACCAATGTCCATATGATTAGGTCCCTAGCCTTTGGTACTGCCTCTTGTTCTTTTTTTTGTGTGTGTGGTGAGCCTTTCTGCCTTGTCATTTTATCCAGGTAAGAATATATGAATGAGAGAATAAAATGCTAAAATGGTGGCAATGACCCCAGAAAAATGTACGCTAACCAAATCAGAAGAGATCCCAAATTAGAGGGAGAAAAAAGGAGGTAAAAAGAAATTTTTAAAAAATTAAAAAAATTAAAAAATATATATATATATATTAGACTTTTGAATAGAACAGAGACACCCACTTGATTTTCGGTGTATTTTGGTATCATAGAAGTAACTACCTCCCAAAATTTTAAAGAAAGAAAAACCTATATATATATATATATATATACACACACAAAAATAAGGATAAACATGATGAAGGGATGGAATATGACTGTAAAGATGAAAATTTTAAAAAAATTCCAAAAAGGGAATTGATAAGATAAGTTGGTTGGAAAAGGAAAGGAAAAAAAAAGTGGAGAGAATTTGCTGAGGCTGGAGACTAGAACAAAGCCCTGTGCTAGATTCAGGGTATATTTTGATCTATTAGAAGAAATTGTATCCCAAAATTTTTTAGAAGAAAAAACCCTATATGTATACAAAAAATAAAGTTAGATACAATGAAGGATAAAATCTGACTATAATAATGAAGTTTCAAAAAGATTTTTTAAGAAAGGTATTGTTAAGATAAACTAGTTAAAAAACGTTAAAAGAGGAAAGAAAAAAGTTTAAAAAATTAGAATAAGAAAAAAATAAAATTAAAAAAACTTAATTAACTTTGCAAGACTTAAGAATCATGGGGAGAAAGCCATGAATTCCATGCTTTGCTTTTCCTTCCTCTGGAATTCCGCTGTTCTCCTTGATCAGTGAACTTGGTCTTGGCTGGATGTTCTTGCTGATATTCTGGGGGAGGGGCCTGTTGCTGTGATTCTCAAATGTCTTTGCCTGAGGCGGAATTGCACCGCCCTTGCCAGGGGCCGGGCTAAGGAGTCTGTTCGTGTTCGCTTTCGGGAGCTTTTGTTCCCTGAGCGCTTTCCGTAGAGTCCGGAGGACGGGAATGAAGATGGCGGCCTCCTAGTCTCCGGCCCGGAGGAGCCGAGAGTTCGGGGCCCCACTCCTCGGTGCGCCCTCAGAGAAAAGCGCTCAATCACTCCCGCCTTCCTGGTCTCCGGCCACGCGCAGAGCTCACTCGGCCTGTGACCGAGCATTTTTCTCTTTGGCACACAGCCGCGTTTGGAGTCTCCAAACCCGGCAGATTTATGCCGTGCAGCTGTTCTGGTGGAGGAAGGTGAGTCTCCCCAGATCTGCCACTTGTGGGGTCCCTGCTCAAAGAGTAGTGGTCAGACTGTGCCGCCGATCACAGTTCAAGGTAACCCCGAGCTGAGAGCTCACTCAGGATGAGGGTTGTGAGAATAGTAAAAGTAAAAGTATCACAACTGAGCGTTGTGATAATAGTAAAAGAATTCCTTTGTATCCTTTCCCAAGATTTACGAGTTATATACAACTTTCCCCCTGGGTTAATCCTGATCCTCTGAAAAGCGGATGCCAATGAAGGATTAAATGTGCAAGAATTTAACTCAGGAAAATGCCTGTATGAAAGGAAATAAGGAAGGATCTTGGAGAGTTTGAGAGTGTCATCAGACTGCAATGCAATTCTGATTCTGGATGAAAGAGACTAGGAGGAAAACTTGAGTGAAAATTATCACAAATTATTGTCTGATCTGAGAAATCCCCTGCCTTCAGGGAGTCTTTGGGCTAAAGCCAGTTGACAAAGGAGTTCTGCCCACTCAGTCCCACTAAGTCTGTGCTGGGTAGTGGCCAGTGGGAGGTGTGGCCTTGGTGCAAAACACAGATAAACTCCGCATGTTTGTAGAGTTGCTTCTGTGTAGTTCTCCTGACATTTCTTTCTGAGACTACAACCTGTGATTGCAGTGGGTCCTGGGGACACAACTGGCACTCATCCTGTCTCTTGTGCACTACCCATCTAAATTTACCTGGCCCTCAGCCATTTCTACTGCAGATCTTGCTCCTTACCTGGTTGGGACCCAAACCTTTGTTCTTGAGTGGCATGAGACTTTCTCTGTCCGGAAGTTCTGTGTTTCTCCATTCACAGTTACAGTGGGTCAAGGCAGTAACGGGATGTGCCCATGTGGATCACCTGGGATACACACGGAATTCTTCCCGGACGCCATTGTGGAAGAGCTGCCCTGACTCCTCCAGAACACCAGGATCCATGACCCTTACCAGGATGGTGACTCCTTCTCTCACCTTCTGGTCCCTGGGCGCAAGGAGTCCAAAGTGCTCTGGGATCAGCTCTGACTTGTAGTTCATTGGGAACTTTGCTGTGTCCCCTGGAAAAGTGTACCCACTTTGGGAAACAGAACCTCCAGCCTTATAGAGCCCAGAGTTGAGGGGTCAGAAAATGTAATTCCCTTAGTGGGTCATTAGAGGTAAAGGTGATTGCCACCAACTCTAGGTTCCTGGATTCATGTATCCTTCATACTGGGGTACAGCACCATAAAGAGGTCTGTGATTTAATAAATACACTCTACCTTTAAGGTTTGCTATTTTCAGAGCATTTCTTCTAAGCTGACACTAAGTTGTATTTTTAGAAAACTGTTCCAGCACTTTTTGAGACCAGCTACCTCTGCCTGCTATGGTATCTCATGGGACCAGTGGACCCCATGATCATTGGTCCATTCTGTCACCTCCTTTGCTAAAAGAGGGTAGTCTGGTTAGACGCTACACTGTGTGTTTCAGGAATTCCAAAGCCCACAGATAGTGGAGCTAGCTGAAGTTTCATAAGTAAGAAAGGCAAACTCATGTCTGGCTTAGTACCTATCCCTGTGAGGATGAACTGCTGGCCCTTTTAAGATGGGGGGCCCAGTATAGTCTAACTTTCCACCAAGTGGCCAGTAGGTCTCTTCAAGAAATAGGTCATACAGTGTTAGTCTGTATTGCAAATAAGTTGGGATAAAAATACTAGATTGGACTTCTTAGGAGTTCATACTGCTGAGCTCATATGTCTTTGCCACTATGGCTATTCTGTTCGTAGATCCATCTTGGAAGTTCTGGCGTGGGTGGTGACAATGGCTGGCTAATGTTAAGTTGTTATCTTGTCTACTAGGTTGTTCCGTGCCACCTCTGTGGTGCCTATTTGTACTCATTCCCAAATATCCATCCACATGCCTCTATACAGAACTACTTATCCCTGATCTTCTAGTACTTTTCCTTTCAGGTCCTTGACACATGGCCAGCCATTGACCACTGCCCAATAGTCTGTATATATTTTCACCTGAGGCTTCTTCCTCGTCTCTACAAATTGGTTAACCGGGTATGCTGCCTGGTCAGGTATGCTCCCTAGTGTGGGCAGTCTGTGAGGCCCAGTTAACTTTATCATTTTGTCTCTCTCCCATGAACCATTTGAAGGTAACAAAGACATCATGTTAATTTACTCCTAAATACTTTAGGCTGTACTTCCTAAGAACAAGGACGTTCTGTACATAACCACAGTATGATGATTAAAACCAGAAAATGTAGCCTTGAAATAATACTGTTATCAAAACTATAGTTTATATTCAGACTCAATTGTCCCAATAATATTCTTCAGACCTTCTTTTTTTCTGGGTCCTGCACCTAATCTAGGATATAATTTGAAAATCTGAAAATGCACATAAATTTAAAATATAAATATAATATAAAATTTATAATATACATTACAATATAAATTTGAAAATGCATATATTTATAACCCAGCAATTTTGAATATTGGAATTGTACTAGTACCTCTCTAGTGAAACTCTTAGAAATGGGTACAAAGAAACACATACGAGAGTATTTTCTTTAATACTCCTTATAATAGCAAAACACAAAATAAAAATTGAAAAGTAAAGCCATGCTAATTGTCCCTCAGTTGGGGAATATGTAAGTAAGCTGTGATTTAGTCATAGAATGGAATACTGTATAGTTATTAAAAGTGAAGGAACTAGGGCAACTACCAGGGAAACATTAATACGAATAAAGTTTAGAAATAATGTTGCATGGAAGGTGAAAAGGGTAAAATATGGATCATGCAATTTAAATTTTTTGAGACTGAGGTGCCTGGTTGGGTCAGTGAGTTAAGTGTCCAACTCTTGATTTCAGTTCAGGTCTTGAGCTTAGGGTTGTGAGTTCAAGCCCTGCATTGGGCTCCACACTGGGTGTGGAAGCTTACTTAAAATTTTTTTGAGATTATGTGAAACAATATGTTGCTTACATTAATATGTGTGAAGTACAAAAATATGCACAAAGATGATTCATGCAACTACAGAACAGTAGTTACTCCAGCAGAGATAAGAGTGGGGAGTGATGGGTGTAGGAGTATTTGCTGTATTTCTAATACGTTATTTCTTTTTTAGTTGAAGTGTAATTAATATACAATGTCCTGTTATTTTCAGGTATACAGTGATTTGATGTTTTTATACTTTATGAAATTATTTCTATAATACCTTATTACCATCTATCACTATACAAAGTTATTACAATATTATTGACCATAGAGTTGATCCTTGAATAACACATGGGTTGGGGCACTAACCCCCAACACAGTAAAAAATCAGCATGTAATTTTTGATTCCCCACAAAACTTAACTACTGATAGCTTGTTGTCGACCAGGAGGAAGAGAAAATACATTTACAGTACTGTACTGTGTTTATTGACACTGTAAATTTGTTTTCTGTTTACAAGATGAATCATCTGTCAGTACCTACATTATTGTCTCTTTTTTAAAAAGACTTATTGGGACGCCTGGGTGGCTCAGTTGGTTAAGCGGCTGCCTTCGGCTCAGGTCATGATCCCAGCGTCCTGGGATCGAGTCCCGCATCGGGCTCCTTGCTCAGCAGGGAGCCTGCTTCTCCCTCTGCCTCTGCCTGCCACTCTGTCTGCCTGTGCTTGCTTTCTCTCCCTCTCTCTCTGACAAATAAAAAAAAAATAAAAAGACTTATTTGTCAGAGAGAGCGCGAGTGCACACAAGCAGGAGGAGCAGCAGGCAGAGGGAGAATCAGGCTCCTTGCAAAGGAAGGAGCCCGATGTGGGACTCAGTCCCAGGACCCTGGGATCATGACCTGAGCCGAAGCAGTGGCGTGACTAACTGAGCCACCCAGGTGTCCCAATATTGTCTTATTTTTTTTAAAGATTTATTTATTTGTGTGTGTGTGTGTGTGTGTGTGTGTGAGAGAGAGAGAGAGAGAGAGAGAGAATGTGTGTAAGAGAGGGGAGGGACAGAGAGAAGAGAGGGAGAGAAGCAGACTCCCCACTGAGCATGGAACCAAATGTGGGGCTTGATCCCATGACCCTGAGAGCACAACCCAAGCCAAAATCAAGAGTCGGACTCTCAACTGACTAGGCCACCAAGGTACCCCAATATTGTCTTATGTGATACAAAAACGCTGTAGATATTATATGTATTACTATCACTACACATCCAAAATGAAAGGATAATGTCTAAGAGAAATTTGTATTTATTTACTGGTATAATTATTCATGCATTGATAATGTAGAAGCAGCAATATTATTACTTTCTGATAGCGTAATGTAATTGATACAATTGCTTCATGGTAGACTAGCCTATACGTTAATGAATGAATCATTATAAAATTTTTATGACATACAGTATTACAGTCCTATTCATAATACAGTATTGGAAACACTGTTACATTTTAAAATGAAACCACTTACCTGTAATGGTTATTTCTTCAAGTCTGAGAGAGACATACTGTATAGTAATATAATTCTTTGAGAGCAAAGTTACAGAACAGTAAGCAAAGTAACATATTAATTTTATATTAAATATCACTCACCTTATGCCTAGGTAAGGATACATGCAGGTCTTGCACATGGTAGTCCACGTGATGGAAACTTAGATGGTGATGATGACACAGACTCATCTCAGACAATTCTCGCCATGCAGTGATTAGATTTTTCCCATGAAGACACACAAATACAATAGATAAGTTTATTAACTCTACAGCCTGATGATTATTTACTATTCACCAAGTGGAAGTGAGTCATTTTAAGGGGCTCCATCCTTGTCATCTTCGTGTTAAGTAGGCTGGGGAGGGTAGGAAACGGAGGGGCTGGTCTTGCCGTCTCAGGGGTGGCAGAGGGGGTGGAAGGGGAGGCAGGACAGGCAATCACTTGATCTAACTTTATGGAAATACATTGTGATTTCTGTCTGACTTTTTTTGCGTTTTCATTTGTCTAAAAATGTTTCTCTACGGTACCAGTCCTTCTTCCACTGTTTGCTGCTTTAGTTTCAGTGCCTGTATCAGAAAAGGGTCTGTGTTGAAGAAGAAGTCAAAAGCAGTCTTGAATAATTGGACCCCTTCCTCCAGGTGGTCTGATGTCAAATTATTTTCTGGCGCTGCTTCTACCTCTTGCTTCTCATTGTCTGGCGCTCACTGGGAAGCACTCATCTCCATCAAGTTATCTTTTGTTAATTCTTCTGGTGTGGTGTCTATTTGTGCTTGAATTTCTCCCAGATCCATATCCTGAAATCCTTCGCCTCCCTCCCCTGCCCCCACCACTTTTTTTTTTTTTTTGCCATATCCACAATCTCTTTCATGATTTCTTTGATTGGCTTGATTGGTAAATCTTGTAAAGTCATTCACAACATCTGGACATAGTTTTCTCCCCCAGGAATTTATTGTTTGGGGCTTGATGGCTTTTACAACTTTTTCTCTAACAATGATGACATCTTCAATGGTGTAATATTTCCAGACATTCATGATAGTCTCTCTATTGGGGTTCTCTTCCATAGCATTGAAAAATCTTTTCCATAGAGTACCATGTGTAATGAGCCTTAAAGGTCCATGTGAACCCCTGGTCTAGAGACTGAATTAGAGACGTTGTGTTTGGGGGCAAGTAGGCAACTTTGATGCTGTTGGTTTTGAACTCATGGGGTTTTCTGGGTGGTCAGGGGCATTGTCCAATATCAAAAAACCTGTAAGAGCCAGTCCACTGGGGTGCCTGGTTGGCTGAGTTAAGCCTAATTTTATTGTCTATTTTAAAATATGTTTTTATTTTCTTGTCATAAATCTATATCCATTTTCAAATACGTAGATGATACAGAAAAGTATAAAGAACCAAGTAAGGGTGATAATATTTTAATAAGCCTTTAGGGAGATGGGGCGCCCCTATGGCTCAGTGGGTTAAAGCCTCTGCATTTGGCTCAAGTCATGATCCCAGAGTCCTGGGATCGAGCCCCGCATCAGGCTCCCTGCTCATCAGGGGTCGGCTTCTTTCTCTCCCTCTGCCCCTCCCCCTGACTTGTGTTCTCTCTTGCTAGCTCTGCTCTCTCTTTCAAATAAATAAATAAATGAATAATCTAAAAAACAAAAAAGGCAATCCCTTACTGGCAAGGTACTTCCTGACTTCAGGCACAAAGGATCAATGGAACCAATCCAGAAAGGCGGTTCTCACTGTCCAGACCTCCCTGTTGTACAACAGAAAGATTGGCAGCTAGTGTTCATCTTTCCACTTCAAGGCTTGGGGGTTAACAGCTTTATAGATAATGGCAGTCCTGATCATAAACCCGACTTCATTTACACAATACAGTAGAGTTAGTCTATCCTTCCCTGCTTTAAATCCTGCTGCTTGATTCTCTTCCTTACCAATAAGTGTCCTTTGTGGCACTTTTTTTTTTTCCAGAATAGGGCACTTTACTCTGCATTTAAAACCAGGTCAGGCAGCTATCCTTCCTCTTTGATGATTTTTAAAAAGGAGTCTGGGAACATGTATGCTCTTGGTTGGCAGAAACTGGTTCTCCTGTTGCCTTCACATTTTTTAAGCCCAACCTCTTTCTAAAATAATGAAACCATCCTTTGTTGCCTTTAAATTCTCCAGCTTTATTTTTTAAAATATCATATATTTATTTGAGAGAGAGCATGAGAGAGAGAGAGAGAGAGAGAGCGTGTGAACATAAGCAGAGGGGAAGGGTAGAGGGAGAAGCAGACCCCCTGCTGAGCAGGGACCCTGGTGCAGGACTCGATCCCAGAAACCCAGGATGTGCCCTGAGCCGAAGGCAGATGCCCAACTGACCGAGCCACCCAGGTGCCCCAATTCTCCAGCTTTAGATCAGTCCCCTTCCTTTTGCTCTAAGTTATCACATTGACTGCTTTTTCTGGAATTATATTAGGGTCTATAGGTATACCTTTCTCATAGCAAGCCTGCACCCACATAATAGCTGCATTTTCTTTTTTTGATGAAGATTTTATTTTTAAGTAATCTCTACACTCAGTGTGGGGCTCAGACTTCCAACCCTGAGATCAAGAGTCACATGCTCAGGGAGCCTGGGTGGCTCAGTGGGTTAAGCCTCTGCCTTTAGCTCAGGTCATGATCTCAGGGTCTTGGGATCAAGCTCTGCATTGGGCTCTCTACTCAGCGGGGAGCCTGCTTCCCTCTCTCTCTCTGCCTGCCTCTCTGCCTACTTGTGATCTCTGTCTCTCTGTCAAATAAATAAATAAAAAATCTTAAAAAAAAAAAAAGAGTTACATGTTCTACCAGCTGAGCCAGCCAGGTGCCCCAAAGACTGCATTTTCTTTCTTTTTATTTATTTATTTACTTATTTGTCAGAGAGAGAGGGAGAGAGAGAGAGTGAGCACAGGCAGACAGAGTGGCAGGCAGAGGCAGAGGCAGAAGCAGGCTCCCTGCCGAGCAAGGAGCCCGATGTGGGACTCGATCCTAGGATGCTGGGATCATGACCTGAGCCGAAGGCAGCCGCTTAACCAACTGAGCCACCCAGGCGTCCCAAGACTGCATTTTCAACACAAGATAAAAAGTTATTTCAGACAAAGTGTGAAGTTTTCATGCCTGTTGGCACAGCTGCAGTAATGGCTTCACAAATTTCCTTTCTTTTTCTTCTTTCTTTTACAGTGGTCCTTATGCTGGATCTATTCATGTTGAAATGGTGGGCAACAGCCCTGCAAACCTCAATCTATGATACATATCAAGCTAATTCAACTTTTTCTTGTAATGTCATGACTTTTCTCTGCTTCTTGGGAGCCCTTCCAGCAGCACTAGTCGCATTTTGTATGGGTCCCCTGGTGTTACTGAGGGTTTACAGTATTGCACTAAAGGTGATGGGAAATACACGAGAACTTTGAGAGATCACTTTTTACTGCCCTATGCAATTTCCTGGAAAGACAGATTGCTCATGTAGAGATGATTAGTGTCACATGGCATTTTAAGGAGATACAATGCTTGAGGTCACCACAATAGCAAAAGGAGGTGGCTATGAAATTATTACCGGAGTACAGTACTGTCAGTTTTTTTTTTTTAAGATTTTACTTATTTGTCAGAGAGAGAGAGAGCGTGCACGAGCACAGGCAGAGGCAGAGGGAGAAGCAGGCTCCCTGCGGAGCAAGAAGCCCAACGTGGGACTCGATCCCAGGACGCTGGGATCATGACCTGAGCCAAAGGCAGCCGCTTAACCGACTGAGCACCCAGGCGTCCCTGTACTACTGTCAGTTTTATACAGTTATGATTTAATACTGCATCTTAATGAGCATAGTGTTACCTTTGTTTCAGCTGTACAGTATAATGATTCAACTTTTTTTTTCAAAGATTTTATTTGTGTATTTGTCAGAGAGCACAAATAGGGGGAACAGCAGGCAGAGGGAGAGGGAGAAGCAGGCTCCCTGCTGAGCACCCAGTGGGGGGCTTGATCCCAGGACCCTAGGATCATGACGTGAGCCAAAGGCAGCCGCCTAACTGACTGAGTTACCCAGGCACCCCATGATTCAACATTTCTGTACGTCACTTAGTGCTCTTCATTATATCTGAATTTTTAATTTTATTTTATATATTTATTTGACAGACAGAGATCACAAGTAGGCAGAGAAGCAGGCAGAGAGAGAGGGGGAAGCAGGCTCCCCGCTGAGCAGAGAGCCTGATGCGGGGCTCGATCCCAGGACCCTGGGATCATGACCTGAGCTGAAGGCAGCGGCCTAACCCACTGAGCCACCCACGTGCCCCGATATCTGTACTCTTAATCCCTTTTATCTTTTTCACTCTTACCCACTCCTACCTCCCCTCTGACGTACCTTTTTCCTAATTTCTCTCTGAGTTTTTCAAATTGTCACAAATCTCCAAAAAATTTTTCAGTATATTTATTGAAAAAAAAATCCATGTGTAAGTGGACCTGAGCAGTTCAAACCCTTGTTATTCAAGAATCAACTGTATTCTCTGTGCTGTATATTACATTCCCATAATTTATTTATTTTATATCTGGAAGTTTGTACCTCTTAATGTCCTTCACTTATTTTACCCTCCCCCAGCCCCCTCCCCACTGTGGTAGCCAGCAGTTTTTTTTCCTCTGTCTCTGAGTCTGTGTCTGTTTTGTTTGGTTTGCTTGTTTGTTTTATTTATTAGATTCCATATGTAAGTGACATTATACAGTATTTCTCTTTCTTTGATTTATTTACTTAGCATTATATTCTCTAGGTCCATATCCACATTGTCACAAATGGCGAAATTTCATTCTTTATAATGGGCCATATAATAGTCCAGTGTATATGTGTGTGTATTTGTGTGTCCCCCATCTTCTTTATCCATTCATTTATTGATAGACACTTAGGGTTTTTCCATATATTGGCTATTGTTAATGATGCTGCAGTGAACACAAAGGTACATATATCTCTTCATATTGGTGCTTTTGTTTTCTTCGGATAGATACACAGAAGTAGAATTTCCAGATCATATGGTAGTTCTGCTTTTAATTTTTTGAAGAAGTTCCATACTGTTTTTCATTGTGGCTGCATCAATTTACATTCCCACCAACAGTGTGGGAGAGTTCCCTTTTCTCCACATCCTCGCCAACACTAGTAATTTTTTGTATTTTTGATAATAGTCAATCTGACAGGTGTGAGGTGATAGCTCATTGTGGTTTTGATTTGCATTTCTCTGATGATTAGTGATATTGAACATCTTTTCATGTGCCTGGTGGCCATCTGGATATCTTCTTTGGAAAAATGTCTATTCAGGTCCTCTGCCCATTTTTTAATTGGGTTGTTCTTTTGGTATTAAGTTGTATAAGTTCTTTATATATTTTAGATATTAACCTCTTATTGGATGTATGATTTGCAAATACCTTCTCCCATTCTTTAGGTTGTGTTTTCATTTCACTGATGGTTTCTTTTGCTGTTAAAAGCTTTTCAGTTTAATGTAATCCCATTTATTTTAGCGTTTGTTACCCTTTGCCTGAGGAGACTGGTCCAAAAAAATATTGCTGAGACTGATGTCAAAGTGCTCACTGTCTGTGTTTTCTTCTAGGAGTTTTATAGTGTCAGGCCTTACATTCAAGTCTTTAATCCATTTGAGTTTATTTTTTCACATGGCATAAGATAGTGGTCCAGTTTCATTGTTTTGCATGTACTGTTCAATATTCCCAACACCAATTATCGAAGAGACTGCATTTACCCCATTGTATATTCTTGCCTCCTTTGTCATAGATTAATTGACCATATATACTTGGGTTTTTTCTGGGCTCTCTATTCTATTCCGTTGATTTATGTGTCTGTTTTGCATTATTTCTTAGAGAAAGAGAGAGTCAAAGCAAAAAAGGTAAAACAGTAACATCCAGTTAATTAGGTGGTGTGATTATAGGTGGCTATTTTATCATTTTCTGTATTTTTCTACTTGTCTGAAATATAATTAATTTGTAAATGTAATGTCTATAAAATGTGGTTTCTAAACTGGAACACATTATACAAATGTTAGACTATTATTATTATTAATGCGAATACTACCATTATTCAGGCAATATATGGATATGCCTTGACGTGATAATGCTTAAGTCAGGAGACAGCCAAGGTGAAATGCAGGTACATAGTTCCAATGTTCTGGTTTCCAGTTGGCTGTTTCTTTAATCACATGTGGATAATGAAGGGTGATTAACAAAAAATAAAAAGGCCCCAACCTGGAAAATTTCACTTAATGCTGGAAGTAGCAATGGAGAAAACTTGAAGAAGATCAAACAAAAGACAATACAATTTTCCTTCCTTAAAGTCTGGCTCAGCTGTCTCCTCCCTTATGAACCCTTTGGTGACCACCCTTCACCCCAGTCAGAATGTACTTTCCTATGCTCTTGAAGCATTTCATCACATGTCGTGTTATTAGCTTTTTGTGAGTTTGTCTCCCCCGCTGGACTATGAAACTGAAAACAAGGATATTTCTGTTTCACCTCTTGTATCCCCTGCTGAGAAGATCCTTCCTTACCCATACTTTAAGCCTCCAGTCAGGTATTACCTTGTTGAGGAAGCATTTGCTGGCTCACCTAATTTAGGTTAATTTTCCTCCTCCATGTTCCAGTATCATCCGATGCTGACTTCGGCCAAAGTGCGTATCACACTGTGTTATTATCCCATGTTTATCTTTCTCTCCATAGAGACTCTGAGCTCCTTGAGGGTAGGAACTGTATTCTCAAGTGTCCAGCAAAGGGATTGGACCATAGAAGGATCTCAGTAATGGTATATTGAATTGTATTTAGTTAAATAAAGAAAATATACTAATAATGCAATTAAAAGTCTTAATCTGTACATATGTAGCAGATGCTGTGGCTGGATTAGAGTTGAGATATAGCTGATGTGTGGCATTGAGTTCTAGTTGTCATTATTAATCTGGTTCTGAGCATAGAAGCGCCTTTAAAAAAAAACCCATAACCTAGCGGAAGGTCTATACAGAAGTGACACTTTTTGAAGCTATCATAATTAACAGGGAAGAGTAACAGCTTTGTGATGATCTTTTGTTTTTGTTCATTTTCCTCAAGCCCTATTTAATCAACTGCTTGGCAATATTGTACAGAATACACTAGCTGGTTAAACTAAATATCTATTCTGTTGGCTTTGGAATAATATTAACTAATATTTATTAAGCACTCAATAAATTTAAAGGAAGATAAATAAATAGATATTCATATTTCATCCTTTCCAAAATATCTCCCAAGTACTGTTATTACTTCTTGTTGAAGATGAGGAAACAGACTCACAGTAACCTGTCCAAGTTAATCAGCACTTCAATTTGGGTGAGCTGATTAGAGAATCAAAGTTCCAAAACATCTCTACTGTCCTGCACTTTCTTTTTGGGGCCTGCCTGGCTAGGCCAGTGGAGCATGTGGCTCTTGATCTTGGGGTCGAGAGTTCAAGCCCCATATTGGGTGTAGAGTTTACTTAAAAATCAAATCTTTGAAAAAAATACTGCACTTTCTTGTTGAGTTGTGTGGTCAACGACTCTAAAATGGCCTCCAGTGATCCCTGTGTCCAGGTAGTCACCCCCCTTGTGTGTGGGCTGGCTTAAGTGACTTGCTTCTAACCAATAGAAAATGACACAGGTGATGGGATATTACTTCTGTGACTAGGTTACAAGAGATTGTAACCTCTATCTTTCTAGCTGACTCTCTACCTTGATGGCTGTGATGAAGCAAGTTGTGATGTTGAGGAGTCCCATGTAATAAGGAACTTAGGATGGCTTCTGGCCAATAGCCTAGCTAGAAACTGGATCCTCAGTCCCACAGACAATGACAAAGAAATGAAACTTGCTAACAATCATGAGTTTGGAGCAAATCCTTTCCTAGTCATCCTTCAGAATGGAACCCAAGGCCCAGATCAACACCTTTATTGCCACCTTGTATGAAACTCTGAGGCAGAGGACCCAGTTAAGCAGTGCCCATATCCCTGACCTACAGAAATGATGAGATGAGAAATGGGTGTTGTTTAAATCTGTACAATTGTGACAATTTTAATGTAATAACAGATCATTAATATGGCCATTAAAAATACTGGTAAAACTGGGGCACCTGGGTGGCTCAGTTGGTTAAACATCTGCCTTTGGTTTAGGCCATGACCTCAGGGTCTTGGGATTGGTTCAGGTCATGATTTCAGGGTCCTGGGATCGAGCTCTGTGGTGGGCTTCCTGCTTAGTGCTGGTCTGCTTCTCTTTCTCCCTCTGCCCCTCTCTCCCATCTTGCTCGCACTCTCTCCCTCAAATAGATAAATAAAATCTTTAAAAAAAACTGGCAAAACTAAGTTATAGGATAGATATTGCACTTATACAAACTTACTATGTTATGCACTATTTTACATGCCTCACATGTATTAACTCATTTAATCCTCCCAACTACGCCATGATGTAGGTACTGTTACTACCTCTATTTTCTTTTCTCTTTTTTTTTCAAGAGAGAAAGGAGTGGGGAGGTATGGAGGGGGAGAGAGAATCTTGGTGTGGAGCCCAGTGTGGGTCTCAGTCTCACAACCTTGAGATCATGACTTGAACCAAAATCAAGAGTCAGACACTTAACTGAATGAGCCACACAGACATCCACTACCTCAATTTTCTAGGTGAGAAAACAAGAGGTACTGAGGTGTTCCGTAACTTGGTCACACGTCTATAAAATGGCAGAACTTGGCTATTCATCCCGGCATTCTAGCTCTGAGAATCGCATGCCTCAACCACTCTGCTGTATCGATTCTAACATCGTACTTTCTGAAAAAGGTGCATGAGAGAACTTGACTACTGAACTTTAATAAGAAATGTTATTCATGGGGGGGAGACAAGATGGCGGGGAACTAGGAGGAGACTCTGGTTCAACCTGTCCCCTAAAGTGAGCTGATGACCCACCAAGGAACTCCGATCACTCATGAAATCAGCCTGAGATCAGAATTCTACTCGTCAGGATCTCTACGGGGGCAGAAGACGTTCCAGTGGGACGTCAGGATCTCTACGGGGGCAGAAGACGCCAGTGGGCAGGTAAAGCCGAGCGGGAACACCGGACTGGGATGGGAAGATAAACAAAAGGGGAGGGGAGCCACCAGAGGAGACGCATTGGGAAGTAATACCCCAGTACGAGAGTCCCCTAAGACTGGGGACCAGCATTAACTTGAAGACTGATAAAAAGCACTCAAAAAGAGAAAAGATCGCAGGGTGAAATTGTGGGAATTGGAACGGTTAGGGACAGGGGCTTAAGTCCCCCACGGAGGGCAGACACCCCTGGCGCTGAGCCAGAGAGAGTGCAGCGGAGAAACCAGGTCCTGGTCGCTGAGCTGCGAGACCTCCTAAGGGCGCTTGGCGTGTGGCAGGGGCTGGGACCCTCGCGGAGCAGAAATAGACTTTTGCAGTCCCCACGTGTGTGCCCCGCCGCGCTAGCAGAGCCTGAGACGCGCTCCACCCCCTCCCCTGAGAGAGGCGCGCGGGCACCAGCGGGGGGATCTTTAGGACCCAGAAAGTCTGAGCGCTCCCAGCTCGGGCCAGCAGGAAAATCTCTGTGTGCCTTCCC
>PISX010031202.1:0-17724 GCA_004024625.1 Mellivora capensis
GAGTCAATTATCATATGGTTTCACTTATTTGCGGAGCATAACAAATAACACGGAGGACATGGGGAGATGGAGAGGAGAAGGGAGTTGAGGGAAATTGGAGGGGGAGATGAACCATGAGAGACTATGGACTCTGAAAAACAACCTGAGGGTTTTGAAGGGGTGGGGGGTGGGAGGTTGGGGGAGCCAGGTGGTGGGTATTGTGGAGGGCACGCATTGCATGGAGCACTGGGTGTGTTGTAAAACTATGAATTCTGTCACGCTGAAAAGAAATGAAATTAAAAAAAATTTTAAAAAATATTAAAAAAAAGGGAAGTGATATTTTTAAGTCATTTCAATAGTATATTTCAAAATACTCCAAATGCTCTTAAGGTATACACATAGCAAACTGGTTATATGCTGTAACAGACAGAGTTAATCCTGAGGAATAATAATGCTTAGATGGTTCAAAATAAATGAAACCCTATTGCCCTTCAGCTGGAACCACTGCAATTCAAAGTCCTATAGTCCTTACAGAGAACACTAAACCCCACATGCCGTTATCTGCTACAAATCGGATTAGACAGGAGGTTCTAGTTATTATTTCCTAACCCATTGTGAGTGGGCAAACTTTTTCCGTCCATAACCAAGAGACGAAACGAATATTCATTTCCCCTTCTTTCCAGAGAGGACAGTACGAGTATTTCATAACGCATCCTGATTTCTTCTCCCCAGCACCAACCACAGCCTGAAAATAAACTTAATTATCAATACAAACCCAAATAAGACCTCTGAGTCCCAAAGCAACACATGAACAAAAAAGTGAGTGAGTAGTGGGGCGCCTGGGTGGCTCAGTGGGTTGAGCCTCTGCCTTCGGCTCGGGTCATGATCTCAGGGTCCTGAGATCGAGCCCCGCATCAGGCCTTCTGCTCAGCAGGGGGCCTGCTTCTCCCTCCCCCTCTGCCTGCCTCTCTGCCTACTTGTGATCTCTCTGTCAAATAAATAAATAAAATCTTAAAAAAAAAAAGTAAGTAAGTAGTATTTCTACTACCCACTAGTACTACCTCCACGAATAGTGGAGGCCCACTATTCGTACATCAATAGTACAATGAGCACCACAAGTGAACGAGCTGCTGACTGTTGGTCCATATCAATCTGTCTTAACCATTTTCATGGTCCAGTCCCACCCACCCATTTTCTCCCCCACGTCACCATCAGGCTTCTCTTCACCAAGGTGTTTTTGAACAAAAGGCAAATAACATTCCAGTTTAGGAAGGCTCATCCTTTATATATGGACCATGAATTATTCATGTCTCTGTTCTCCATCTGCACAGGGAGATGTGAACAGGAATTACCCGGTGACCGGGGAGGGGGGAACCACTCTCCGGGCAGCGCCCAGCTGTCTCTGAGAAACCAAGCAACGAACCAGACCTCCCTAGGCTGAGACTCGAGATGCACTCCGGTTCTCAAACCGGGAGTGAGGGCAAGGCAAACAAGCAGAAAAATGAAACCACAGTGAGATAAGAGATACATGTGTCTGTCCACACTTGACTGGGCTTCAGCTAGTCAGAAGATGGTTGTCGCTCTTTACTAGGGAACTGACAGCTAGCACAACCAAGATAAAAACAGCCTAATCCAAAGTCAGACAAAGCCAGTCTTGGAAATAACAATTACAGCAGTGAAAGGGATTAAAAGTAACATGCAGAAATGAAAAAAAACATCTAAAAGAAAATTCTATCATAAAAGAAAAAACTCTAATAGCCCAAAAAAAAAAAAAAAAACCATGTGCTTAAGGCGTTGGCGCCAGGAGTGAAAGGTGATCTGAACAAAAATGTCAACGTCTTAAGAAAGCAGCGGCTGGAAGGCCATTAAGGACATGTGGATGTTGGCAAACCAAGGAGATCAGCTCTATACATTATAAAGGATACACCAGGTATGTTTCCAGCACCAATTGGGAGGATGTATGCACCTGTCACTTTCCACTGATAAGTAATCCTAGCCAGAGTGGCAGAACATAGGTAAAATCACCAGCCAGGGCAATCAGTATCCTTACCTGTAATTATTCTCGAGCACGATTCTTGTAGAACAAAGGCAATGAGCAAGGCCTTGCTACTTCTAGATCACGGTTTCTCAACCTAGCACTACTGACATTTGCACCTGATTGTTCTTTATTGTAAGGAGCCGTGTTGTGCATGTTTAGTGGCCTCCCTGGCCCCTACCCACTAGATGCCAGTAGAAACCACCGCCCCCCAACCACCAGTAGTTGTGACAACCCAGTGCTCATCATGACAAGTGCCCATCCCCCATCCCCCCTCCCACTATCAACCCTCAGTTTGTTCTCTACCTTTAATTATGGCAACTGCACCCAGAGGATACAAAAAAAATTTTTTTTATTTACCCAGAGGATACAAAAATACAGATTTGAAGGGGTGCATGCTCCCCGGTGTTAGAGGAGCATTATCAACAATGTTCAGAATTGAGGAGACTTGTTACATTACTACATCATAACTACAGCCACCTCTTAATGAAAAGCGGGCAGGACAGTGAGCTAATCAGCCACAGTGCACAAGCCATGACCATCACCACCATGATGGGGCACTTCTGATCCAGGTGTTAGGAGAAAGTGTTACACCTGCTGTAATCAAGAACTTGAAATCCACATTTAGCTTCATATTGTTTCCAGGCCTACCACAGGAAACAACAGTTCAAAGCCATCTTTCAGAGACGCTGTAGGGACTGCGCCTGTAAATATTCTGGTGGGTCTTGATGAAGAACATCCCCCACCTGCCCACCCCCTGCTCATCAAGATTGCTTTGGCCCAGTACACGAGGCCATTTCAAGCTACTTTCTCTACCTTTGGACCGTGTGAGGAGTATTACTAAGTGAAAAGATGGAAAACCTTAGCACACACTGGGGAAGTGATCAGAGTTTACGTTTGTAAACATCTCAGGAGAAAATATAATTATTCTCAGGATCTCAATAGCTTGGAATTAACTTAATCCCTTTTTCTGCCCAAGAACATGTGAAAATGCCCTTACAATTTCATAACACTGAACCACTGTTTTGGTTCTAAATTATTCCAAGGATGACTGTTTATTTATAAAATAAGTTTTTACTGCCTTTTCTTTTCTGGCTGCTAAGTCCGGGCCTTTGCCTATTTTACCTCATCAGTAATGGAGAACGAAAAATGGGAATTTACTAACTTTTGTTATTCTGGTTAAAAAAAAAATGGTCATAACAGCTAAAACTTCTAAGAAAAGCCATTAGCGCAGACAAAACAAACAAAAAAGAATATATGTTATCTAAATTTTATCAGCAAAAAGATAAACTCAGGTGTTTACAAATTTCATTTGCATTACCAATCCTTATTTATTAATAGCCAATCCATTCCATTTCTTTAATTTTGAGAAGAGAGAGCTGTTTTAATCTGCACCGAAATGGCAAAATAATTTTCTCATTTCATAATGAATGCTTCCAGGGGCTTTATTACATCGTTGCCTGTCTTGGTCACAACGAGGCTGATAGCAAAACAAATAAACACACACTAGCTGTGGAGTGTGTGTGTGCGCACGCGCACGCATGTGTTTATGCATAGATAGTGCACATGGCAAAGTAGAGAAAAACATCCAGAAAACACTCAAGAAAAGCAAAAACAAAAAGAAATACAAGTTTGATGAGTAAAATTGAGAAAAAGGACTTTACTTAAATTGCACACATGTTTTCTTAAGTTTATGAAAGGTCTAGATGACATCACTGCTGGCTAACTCTGTGACCAAAGTATTGGCAAGCAACACAGGCCTCCTAGAGATGTGAGCCTTTTCCTGGCAAGGGGAAAAAACAGCACTTGGTAAGATCTGGGGAGACGTGTCCATCATATCTAAGTAAAATTTATCAACAATAACTTTGGTTTTCTCAAACTAGGTCAATTCATAAAGAAACAATTAACCCTCAAATTTTATATAAATATATATGTTTCCCCCATATTCAAGCTCTCACTTTCTATGGACCTAGTTCCACTCCTTCCTCTCATTTTTTAAGATAGAAACATAGCTTTTATCATTCACATGGTCCAGCTGGCGTTGGTGGAGGGGATATTAGGGGTACAGGAGTCTGAGAGGAAGCCCTGCAGGGGGAACCAGGCTCTCAGGTGTATTTTTCTAACCAAGTGTGGGAGGAAGGGTGAAGAAAAATAAAGAAATTGGAAGGTTTTCATTTTTTTTAACATTTATTTTATTTGAGAGAGAGAGAGAGAATGCATGTGTGAGTGGTGGGGAGGGGCACAGGGAGAGAGAGGGAGAGAGAGGATCTCAAGCAGACTCTGCACTGAGCACAGAGCCCAACACAGGGCTCGATCCCACGCCCCTGAGGTCATTACCTGAGCCAAAACCAAGAGTTGGGCACTTAAGTCACTGAGCCATCCAGATGCCCCCAGAAATTGGAATGTTTTTAAAGAAAGCAAAAACTGCCCAGTTTGGCCATAAGCCTCACCACTCCCTAGTGTCTTGCACAGACTCTATCACAGATTTTGTCACCTGCTTGGGTCCTAAGGCAGTAATTCTGTCACCTCCTCTAAACTTTTCCTTTTACAGACAAGGGACCAAGAATCTAAGAAGAGTTTACTGACTTGCCTAAGGTGACACCAATGTTTATCAGTAACGCTACAGTCAGATTTTAGTGGCCTGACTTCTAGTTCCATACTCTCCATGGAGTCCACCATACTCTTACGGAAATTCAATCTAGAGCTCAGAACATGATGTTGAAAGCAAAAGAGGAACTAGCATACAAAATGGATGTGGAAAATAATGATGTTATACTTGTCACAGTCTATGTTTGTTTTCTTTACCCTCCCCCCGGCAGCTAAAGGTGGTTAGGAACTAGGTAAATAGGTGAGTCACACAGAGAGTGTTGTAGACACAAATGTACCTACAGCTAACACTGCAGCAATAAGCTAGACACAACTCTGTTATTAAGAATGGGACACTGCTTTTCTAACAGATTCTCTCCTTTCTATTATCATATTCCTACATTCAGGGCACAGAACTTAAACAACCTGGATTCCCTGTTACATTGGTTTTTCTGACCCTTTCTTGGCTACACATTAGTTTATTTTATACCTCGTGGCCTTTGCACAATGATGTGGTGGATTTAAATGAGAGGAGGGGTATTTGCTACTCTCCCCAGTTCCCAATATAGTTCTCAAACAATCCTTAATGCTAGCTGCCTACATTCACTGAAAGAGAATGAGTACCTAACTGTCCTGCGGGAGACCTCCCAAGTCACTTCCACCTCTTGATTCAACTCCGTGATTCCCAGGGTACCTGTTTTCCCCACACTGGAATCTTTCAGATCGTCTGCTGTGAAGCAGTAATATCGCAGACCAGTGGGACAATGAAGCCTTACTTTGAAGGAAAATCACTATATCTCTCTAATTTCTTACAATGAGGGCACAAACAATCCAAAGCAAGAGGTAAAGAGTGAATACATCTGAAAAGTGTAAGGAAGGGAAGGGTAAGAGGGGAGTGTGACGTCTGCCAGTGGGCTCCCTCTTTCCACAGCTGCTTAGGGTCATGAGTCAAGGAGAAATAAGAATTGCACTTCTGTTTTAAAAGAAAGCAAGCACCAGGGGCGCCTGGGTGGCTCAGTGGGTTAAAGCCTCTGCCTTTGGCTCGGGTCATGATCCCAGGGTCCTGGGATTGAGCCCCCGCATCGGGCTCTCTGCTCAGCGGGGAGCCTGCTTCCCTTCCTCTCTCTCTCTGCCTGCCTCTCTGCCTACTTGAGATCTGTCTGTCAAATAACTAAATAAAACCTTAAAAAAAAAAAAAAAGAAAAGAAAAGAAAGCAAGCACAGGCACCCGGGTGGTGCCGTTGTTTAAGCCCCCAAATCTTGGTTTCAGTTCAGGTGATGATCTCGGGGTATTAAGATTGAGCCCCTTGTTCAGCTCTGAGATCATCACTCTCTCTCTTCCTCTGCCCCCACCCCCTAGCCTCTCAAATAAATAAATCTTCAAAAAATAAAAATAAAAGAAAGTAGCTTTGACTCTGCCTTTCAAATGAGAACTTCAAATCCTTGGGACGCCTGGGTGGATCTGTTGGTTAAGTGTCTGCCCTGAGCTCAGGTCCTGATCCTAGGGTCAAGATATCAAGTCCCACATCAGGATCTCCCACTGCTTGTGCACTCGTTCACTTTCTCTCACGAATAAATAAAATAGAGCCTTAAGAAAAAAAAAAAAATCAAATTCTTAATATACTGTAAGGATACTTAAAATTACATTTAACATAATAAGGAAAAGCTCTAAAAATAAGGAATTAGCGTAGAAAAATGTGAAAGCATTTTGCATTTTTATATGGCTACTTCCTGGCTGAATATTAATGAAGGGACATTAATAATTACACGTGCAATTATGAAGGAACCAGAGGAATAACGTGTGAGGAAAGACCAAGAATACTTATTAGAACATGAACTAGGCAAAACATTTTGGGGAAGTAATGGCAGTTAGACAAAACCAAACAAAGCAACAAAACCAAAACAAAATAAAACAAAAGAACTTCAAATTACATTTTATCTGATTGTATAGTAACACAATTCTCAAGTCACTAGGCACAAACACTTAATGAAATTCCACATGGAAAATAATGCCACCATACTTTGTTTATTCAGAAACACAAATTTTGACTTCAAAGGGAATTATCCTATTCAAAAGGGCTAATTTATATGCGTGAAGCAAAGAACTTCTGACTGTACTTTAACTCAGGATTAGCTGTTTCCTTCCATAAGCTGTTATATAAACTACACATAAAAGTTAAAATGCTACTAAATAAATAATAAGTCCTGAAAACCCACAAAAAAAGTCAGGTTCCATTTCTTATTTCACTGTTAAAGACGTCACTTAAAAAAAAAAAAAACAACTTTAACTTTTTTCTCTGCTTCATGTTTGCTTTTGATTATAACTGTTTTTATGATCTCATACTGTTGTCACGCTAAACTTAAAATTTACTTTAAAATGTATCACATGTGAATGAAAACTCTCCACTCTAAATACTGAAAGCAGCACTCATTTGAAATTAACCACTTATTGCACTAAAACGACCTCTTAAGCCCCCACTGATTAGATAGTTTCAAAATAAGGTAAGAGGAGGCAAAGTATTAGCAGAAACTTATAACTAAAAACAAATCTTTACCAGCCTCAAAAAAATCACTCCTTATCATTGGGCACAGTGCACCTCTTGCTTTCAAATGAAGTCAGAAGTGGTTATTTTTGTATCTAACTGCTCTTGAAACATCCCTAGGCTGATGAGAGTATTCATCAAGACCAATTATTTTATTTTTGTAGTTTGAATTTTGAGAATGTTGACAGTTTACAACACTGTTGACAGATGGAAACAATACATAATAACGTTTACAACATGTAGAGTCACTAGAAGATACACTTTCTCATCTCCTCAAAAAATCTTCACTTGCTGCAAGAACCAATTATAAGTAGCAATGGACTTTTAACGAGTGCTTATGTGCCAAGCACTGCTCTTTACCCTTATTCTCTATGATAACTATCTGTAATTATTTTGTTTATTGTCTTTCTCCCCCCACTATGCAGAGGCTCCGTGTGGACAGGGACTCTCTTTATTGTATCCCCAGCACCTAGCATGCCTTATGCATAGTAGCCATGACATTTTTAAGTGACTCATTGTTCTACGACATTATTAAATGACTCATTGTTCGAAACACTTTAAATAATTTTTTTTTAAACTGTTGGTCAGGGGCACCTGAGTGGCTCAGTCAATTAAGCATTTGCTCTGGTCATGATCCCAGAGTCCTGGGATGGAGTCCCACATCCGGCTCCCTGCTCAGCAGGGAGTCTGTTTCACCCTCTACCTCTGACCCTACCCGGGCTCATGTTCACTCTCTGTCTCTCTGTCAAATAAATAAATAAAATCTTAAAAAAAAAACAAAACTGTTGGTCATGATCTAAAGGGTTAAGAAAATGCAAAAGAATAGAGTGTATTACATTTAGTAGAATATTCTCCAGTGAAACTTTTATATGTATATGTATAGGTCCCACATAAAATGTATTTACCAATGGGTAACAATTTTTTTAAAAGCTGAAAAATCAGTGCTTTATGTGTATTATTTCATTCGCTCCTCACAAATAACCCTGTAGACAATATCATAACTTCCTCTTTAAAATAATAGTACTGAGATTTCCAGATAGTATATATGATGTCCAAGATGACAGAGCTTTCGATAAGTACAAACATCACTCCTATAAAGTCTCATTGATCCCTAACGACACTAAGAAAATCTGAATTAACCAAATAAGGTATAAGTAATAGTAACCATGACATGATTAATAAAGAGAAAAACAGGCTTTTAAGGCAGTCAGTCGTGACTGAACTTAATACCTGGCTCCGCCACTAACCAGCTGTGTGGACTTTGGGCTAACTCAACCTCTTTCCACCCTGATTTGGCCATGTGTAAAAGAGGGATATTCATAACGTTGCTGTGAGTTTAAAATGATTTGACGTATGTAAATAGCCTAGACCACTAAATGGAAGCTTTTGTGATTAAAATAATTAGTATTTTCTTTTACGTGGTCCAATAAATCACATTCAGCAGCCTACACCACTCTCTTAATGTGTAAAAAGCGTGAATCAGGAATATACTGGATTAAAGAGCAAATTAGGGAAGTGGGCAAGAGTGGACTAGAGCCACCCAAAAGTTTCTGCTGGCCTTGGGTGAGAACGATGCCCATGTCAAGCTCAGGGAGTTGGTTCAGGTAACTATGGGAATCAAGGGGGAAACTTACTGCTTCACCGTAAAAACAAACGCAAACTATTCATCTCTGCTCAAGGATCACAGCACCATCCATCTTCTTCCTTTGCGTCCCGGCTGGGGCTGAACCGAGGTGTTAGGAAACGCACCTGGCCAGCTCCCGCCCACTAGGCCCTGGGACCCAGGGACTAGGGCGCAGAGGTTCGGCGCAACTCACCCCGGAGACTCCGTTGATACTGCCCCAGAATCTCCTCCAGGGTAGAGTTCTCCGGGGACTTCGCCATGCACAGACCTGGGACCAAGAGATGGGAGTCACGTGGGGAAGTGTCCAGTGTTTCCCCTCGGGGAACAGGAGGCCTTGGCGCCGGAGAAGCGCCAGCCTGCTTCCTGCCGCTGCTGTCATTGGGGAGCATGGAACCCCGGACAGAGCCGCGGGGGGCCCCTCCCACCCAGTGGCCCTCATGGTGGACGTCGGGAGTTGTAGTCCGCAGCCCGGGGGTCTGCAGTCACGAAGCTCCTAAAAGGCCCCTCCAACTATACTACAATTCCCAGAGGACATCGCGCCACAAGCTTTGGCGGTTTGGCGGCCAGATCCGGTTGCCAAGAGACTGCTTGGAGGCTCCGCCCTTTTCCTGTAGCCCAGGCTGGCTTAGTCCTGCCTTTATCCCATCCTGCTGTTTGGACCACCCAACCGACAGAAAGAGCTCCCTGAAGGCCTTGACTCTTCTAAGTCTGCTAGTTTGCGGTTGGTCCTTGAGTCTTCTCAAGGACACAAATAACAAGCTCGTCGTCTTTCAGCCGCGACCATTTGCCAAAACAGCCAAATAAATTCTCAAGAAAAAGAAGCTTTAAATCTCCCAAACAACCTAGATTTTTAAGGCATCTGACACTACAAATCTTCTCATGCCCAGCAGCGAGACTTCCACTTGGAGTTGGCGCACTGCCCTCTGGGAATTGTAGTCCTTTTTAGTTGCAGTCCCGGCTAACGCCAGAGTCCTCTTCATTGTTCAAGCAGGTCTTTGGAGCACGCCTGCGCAATAGGCAGCTGGAGAAGCCTTTGGGTGAGACCCTCCGCACAGTCCCTTTTCATTGTCTGCGTTTGGCGCCTGCGCAGTAAGAGATCGTTGGGACTGGGCCGGCTGAGGGGATAGGGCCGGGTTCCTCGCCCTTTCCTCAGGCGCCTGCGCACTGGGCGGCCGCTCTTTGCCGTTACCGCTATGTGCGGGGCGTGTGTGGAATAACGTTATTGCCCAGCGGAGCTCAGGGCCGGGAGATCGACCGGAGCGGGAGCGACGACGACGACAGCGGCGACGACGACGACGGGGTGGGGGGAGGACGGCGTGCGAGAGACTTACGGGACGCGACGCGCCCCGCCTCCCCCGTCCGGTCCCTCTCTCAGCGGTGAGGGGTAAGTGATGCGCTCAGCTGCTCGGGTTAGGCGCTGCCGCCGCTGCTTCCCTACATCCTCCCGGGTTTGCAGCGGGGGCTCGGGGCGCGGCCGGGGTTGCTGGGCCCGGCGGCGAAGGGGGCGCTTCCCCGCTGCTCCGCTCGGCGCCCCCCCGCCCCGACCCGGGGCTCGTCGGGGCCGCTCCTCCCCTCCCCCACCCTGCCCCCAGCCCCACCCGCCGTCCCTCCGGGCCCTTGGCCGCCTCCTCTTCCCGAGAATGTCTTGAACCATTTTCAGCCCTCTCTCGGCTTTGTGCAGCCCTCCCCCCTGCGCCGGAGCTGCCTGCTACGGGTGCGGGCGGAGCATTGGAGGGAATGGCTGCGCTGCAGCTGGGGAAGGGATTTTTCCCCGACCGGAGCAGCTAAGAGTGCCGGGCCTTCTGGTGAGGTTGGTTTGGGGCATGTGGGGCGGCGTGGGGCGGCTTGGAGCGGGAGGTCAGGCCAGGCGCCCTCCGGACGCGGTTGGAGGGCGTGGAAGACGTGGTGTCACGCACCCTGCCAGGCGACTGCACCCGCGCTGGCTCCGGCTCCGTAGTAAACCCGGGGGAGGAGAGAGTGGCTTCCTGTCGGCTTCATTGTCCTGAGATTCAAATGTGGGGTTTTGGTATGCTTCCCTTCGTTTTATGCCTGACACAGGGCGGGAAGACGTGGGATTTGTGTCCCTAAGTTATGGAACCCCGGGGGGGGGGGGGGGGGGGGGGGGGGGCGGGAAGGGTGGTGTTTAGTAGGGCTTTAGGGATTTATTTGAAGAATGTAAGCCCCGGAAGACAGGGACGGTGCCTGTCCAAGCATTGCCAAGGTGATAAGCACGACATTACTAGATGGCTATGAAGACTGGACTTAGAAAGGACTCGACGACGAGGCTGTTGTGTAGCAAGGAAATGAACCAGCAGAATTGTTTTTTCATTGGGTGGGTAACGCGTTCACGTTCCTAAGGGAATAGACTAGGCTATATCTTTTGGTTTTGTTTTTTGAGCAGTCAAAACAAAAAGCGAGCCCGGTACATTTCTGTTTCTGATGTTGTTTATTCATGCTTTCCTTCTCTTAATGAAAAATTCACTCATTTGGGAGAAATGTGGTGGGGCAGATGATCGTTGATTCAAAAATGCATCTTTTAAAATGATTCCATCTTAAGCTTTCAATGCTTACAGCCGTTTGCTGGCGTTAAGACAAGCGGGAGAAAGAATGAAGCAGAATGGGGAGGAGCAGGTGGAGGGATAATGGGGGAGGAGAGTTACATCGTGAATGCTGTATCTAGATCTTGACTGGTACAACCCCAGCCGGGTATGTTTCAAAATTTAGTAATTCAATTGCAAGGTACAAATAATTTTCTATGTTTCTACCATTACTTTTAAAAAAGTAAAACCAGTTGCTGTTTTTCATCCTTCCTTTGTGGATATCATAGGATTTTTGTTTTTTAAAACTCAAGAATCTAAGTGCACTTGGCATAGAGGAAGACACGGAAACGTGGAAAGTTAACTAAATTGTCTGTCCAAGCGTCACTGCTGTTGAAAGGCAGAGCCAAATAAAACCAAGATCTGTTCCTCCAGTGGGCTCTTTTGGTTTGGTCCCTTAGTCCCCCATCCTGTGAAAATTTGTGGAAAGCTTCTCTACATGCTCCTTGAGTTGTCCTTAACAATGAAGCTCATTGATACCCCTAGTTATATTAACCTAGTCCTTTTCCTTGTGATGCGAAAATTATTCTACTGAAGTGGAACTTTGTTATTATAAATTAACTTACAATATAAGGAAAGATGCTCTAACATGGGCTTTTCACACTTGATCTTAGCCAAAAAGCCAAGAAGCAATAACATGGGCTTTTCATAAGGAAAAAACTTTTGGAAGTTTTTCCCTACTACTTATTAGTAACCATATTTTAATATTATGTCATGATATTCAGTAGTATTTTAGGGCATGATGAACTCTGTAAGCTCTGTTAAAATTAAAATTGCCATGTAACAAGAACCTGTGAAGTTCATTTTTCTTCAATTAGTGAATTACATTATTCTCAAATTAACTTTTGAGAAAAAAATCTAACTTTTTATCGAAATTTGTTTTTTAATTTAGTTGCTTTTGACAAAGTGATTTTTTTACTTTATAATCTTACCCTTTAATTCTACTTTGCATTTTAGTAGACTTTTTAGAAAGAGTTTATTAATATGCCCTTTTAAATCTTAGCTTACTTAAAAATAACTAAATTCAACATGTGGAGTTATATTAAATCAAACTTTAAATGTATTTTATTGGTGAATTTCATTGTTCTCAATTACTTTGTTTGGAAATAACCATCTGCATGTTGTCTATCTTAGCCTTAGAATAATGACATTTATGCTATAAAATTACCATATATTATACTCACTAATGCAAATATTAAAGTGTTTTTAAAAATTCTGTGCTTAGTGATTTGTTTTATTCCAAGTGTCAGTTTTTTTCAGTTATAAAACACTGAAGAAAAAACTAGTTTTATTGTTGCATCTGATAGTAATCAGATACCACTCATCTAGTACTGAATACTGCCTATGTTTAAACTTGTTAACATTTTTTATTCAACAAAATTATACTCCCACAAAATAATTTTTAGTATTTGAATTTGTAATGATTGATTTTGTTCTCTGTCGTGAACATTAGGGTTTTAAGCAGTGTCCTATTCAAATAACTAACAGACAGCAATGTACTGAATTGCCAACTAAAATATATGTACAGTTTCAAATTATTATGGAAGTATAACAAAAAACAATTAGATACTATCTGAAAAATCCTTGGTGGGTAGATAATATGGAGGAAAACGTTGAGTGTTGCTATGTTTTAGTAAGAAATGAATTTCTTCTGATGGGGAGAAACTCAGACCATCCTTATTTCATAAACTTACGTTAATAACCAAGATTTCCAATAATCAACTACCCTTGGTGAAATGGGATTTAATTTATCTACTTAAATTTTTTGAGGGACTGAGCTAGCCAATGTGGGCAATACAAAAGAATAAGACATCTGTCTGGTAGTAGAATTGATTAAACTAGACAGATAGTCTAGTCTAGGTAAATGATTATGCAACAGTATATCTATGATCTACTTTTTTTTGGCCAAAATGAATGACATGGTCAATATATAATGAAGGTAAAGCCCTCTTTTATGTCAAAAAAAGTAGAAAGGAAATGAACAAAAGCAAGGTTAAAGAAAACCTTAAAAAATTACTTAACTACAAATAGGGATTGTACAGAACATGAAAGTGGAAAAGAATCTAAAGTATGCATTGCTTAGGTTTAAGAAACAATATGAGACATAGCAGAGAATGTCATTATTTGAGTATATCAATAAGCAGTAAGTAATATAGAATATTACCCTTTGGAACATGATATTTGTTGAATAAATGACTAATATCTACCACGTCTTCAAACCTACAGTGTTAGGCAGTGTGTATGCCTCTGTGTGTGTGTGTGTGTGTAATTCATGCAACAGTCTTATATATAAGGTATAAATTTACACATTTAAATTTGAGAATATTTGAAGCCTAGAGTTAGTGAATAATTTTGTCTCTCTGTCATGCATTACTAAGTGGTAGAGCCTATAATGAGCCTTTGTCTTTTTGACAAAAGCCCAAATTCTTTCCACTCATCCTTTTTGGTAAATTAAGAAAGCAAACTTACTCTTTTCTGATTCACAAAATTTTAGAATTAGAGGAGACCTTAGAGTTATCTGGTGCAGTGTACCTTCTACTACTGCTCATATCCCTGAGGTCTTACTGAGTCCAGTTTCTCCAAGAACAACACTTTCCTGAACAAAGAGGCATAGGATGTCTCATTTAGCTTCTGGAAAGTACAATAGGAAGATCATAATTAAATCAAGCTGCTATCTGCTTTACTATGTAACTTCTCCCCGTTGGTTATAGTTCTGTCATAAGAGGAAGATTACAATACAATACAATACAATACGGTATTTCTTTGCCAGGTTTTCACTTTTCTAAGTTAAATACGATAACCTTACAACTTCATATGATACTGTTTCCTTTACCTTTCTCATCAGTTGTCAACTAGATTTAGTTTTGTCAGTTCTGTTCTTTTTGTTCTGGTCTAGTTTTTATATTTAATTCTGTAATTATGGTCTGAATGCAGTGTAGTGAAATTATCCCTTTGCTTAATTCAAGCTGTACACTTGTGTTTACAGTCTAAAGTTGTGTTAACTCTTTAATAACAGTAATATCTTTGCTAGTTCTAAGCAAAGAAAAATGAGAGAAAAATGTTGTATGGTTTTTCAAGTTATTGTTATGCAATTCAAGGGATTTGAGTTTCTGTATTTCTTCTTTTCTGATGTTAAAATGACCTCTCTTTATGAAATGATAATTTTTAATGAACAATAAAAAGTTGGCAGAGTTATGTTGGCTTTCATTTTGCTTTTTTGAAAAATTGGAAACCACCGAGGTAGTCAACATAAGCCAGTGTCTTTTTTATTTTAAGATTTTTCCCATTCTGTATGTATACATAGATGATTTTTTGAAACAGTGTTAAACTTTAACCCTTTCAGATACCATCTCCTTCGATGTAGCTATGGTTAAAACTTGTTGAGATCTTCCATGAGTCTGTCATCCAAGGGATTAGTTTCCCTTCCTGGCTTTTAGACACTTATAAATTTAAAAAAGCCAGCCCTCTTATGTCTTCCTCCTGACTGTGTACTGGATATAGCCAAGTACAGAGCCATGCAGATTTATAAATAGAGTAAATGTAACATAAATAAAATATGCTTGAGAAAAGAGGTGACACAAAGATAATGAAAACCATTTGAATGTTTTTTGTTTGCTTTTAATCAAGGAGAAGACCATTATTTTCTCTAGTATAGAAGAAGTTGGTCAAAGCTTACAGTCTGTTGCATAATAATGGATAATTAGACAAAAATGAGTCAAGCATAGGCACGATGAAGAAAATGTGGAGTAAGTGGATAGACTGTGATGGGGAGACTGCTATTTTTCATTTGTTTCTAAGTAGTCCCTCAGATTGAACATTGAAATGGTTCAAAACAATCAAGCAATTTAAAAAACAAATAATATGAAAAACCCTCCTACCCTTCACATTGTTGCTGAGTTAGCACATTCCCTAATCCAATAGGTAACTTTTTATTATTTCTTCTGTATCGTTCCAGTGAGTTTTTTTTTTTTTCAAAGTTAAGCAAATATATATTCTTAGCCTGCTGCCCATCTTTTATACCAAAGATAACCTCTTAAGACAACATACTGCACCTTGAGAGTTACCATTTTAGGAGCAGTTAGGGAATACTGTCCTGTGAGGAGGTGACATTTAGCTGCGACTTGTCTTAGGTGAGGAAGTAAGCCATGTAGGTGTGTGGTTGGACTGTGCGGTTGTCCCGAGACAGGAATGGGATGAGTGAATTTGGAGAGTAAAGAGAGCACTGGCTGGAGGTGAGTGAGCAAGAGGGAGAAAGAAGAGGAAGAGATGAGGTTGGATAGAGATTGTAGGGTTTTTAACTTCAAGTGTTTGGGGAGTTAATTGGAGGGTTTTGATTGGGGGACTGACAAAAGAAGTGTACTGTATTTTTAAAGTATAGTCTGGACTGTTTTGTGGAGAACAGACTTGACAGGAAAAGGGGAACAGGGAGGTGAGCTAAGAGACCATCGGAGTGATCTATACTAAGTTGTTAATGGTTTTGACTAAAGTGATAAAGGTGGAGATAAAGTTAAAAGGTCTGTTTTTTTTTTTAAATCCAGAGTTTGGGATATGTTAAGTTTGAAATGTCTGTCAAACATCCAAGTGGAGCTATCAAGTAGGCATGTAATATACAAGTGTAGAATTCAGCAAAGTTCAGGTCTGAAGATACTTAATCTTAAGCATCACCAGTAGACCATGTTTAAAGCCATAGGACTGGAAGACACCCCTTAGTTTGAGAGTTGGTGAATTAGGTGAAGAAGAGGTCCAAGAGTTGAGACCTGATTGTCTTCGCCAGTGCAAGCTTAGCAAGGGAAAAGAAGCGATCCAGAAGGATTGAAAAGAAGTGGTCAGTGAGATAAGAGTGTGCTGTCCCAGAAGCCAAGTAAAGAGTATTTTTAGAGAGAAGTGATGTTGAGTCAAACTACCCCGCCTTTGATCACCTGAACATGCCTTATAAACTGGGTGTGGACATTTTGCTAGAAGTTCCTTTCTCCCAGTTTTTTGATGGGGATGTTCACAGTTATGCTCCCCCAGAAACTATTAACCCCAGAAGCCCTGAACAAAGTTTGATTTGTAGCCAGGCCCCTGCTGTTTCTCGGGCGGATGTGGCTGCCGCAGACTGGACAGGAGAGAATTGCTCTTCATTGGGAAGAATTTGCTGTCAGGGATCCATTCAGTCACTACTTGTGTGATCTTAAATGCATCATTTCATTTCGGAAGTTCAGTTTCTTCGTCTGAAAAGTAAATCTAGTGATATTCCATTTACCTCAGAGGTTTATTTGGAAAAACAAATGATGTAAAAGACAAATGGAAGGTATGGTTGCCCTAACCCATCACACCAGACGTGGGGCCACTAGCTCATGCCATGTTTGAAGAAACGTTTTGTTTGGGGTGATGAGTAGAAATATTTTTTCATTCTCACACTGTGGGGATAGTTTTCTTCTCCTTTCTGTATTTCATCCTCATAAGGCAGTTTTGCACATTATTTTGGTATTCTTGAGAGTGGAAAAAAAGACATGATGTGGAAAAGAAGCTTTGAGTTACTAACTTTCTCCAATCCTAAACTCATCCTTTAATTCCAGGTACAGTGTCTAAATGAGACCAAAAAGTAAAGTTTCCTTTTTTAACTGGCTTTTTTTCCCTGGAAGGTATTTTACCAGATAAGGGTTTTCACATCTTATGTGGAATAGTAAAGTACAAATTCAAAGTGTAGGGTATGTTAGGGGTCTTGAACTCAAGGCAGTCAGCTAGAAACTGATTTGAGGAAACAGAGGACAGGCAAAATGAGCATACTTGATATAGAGGTAAAATATAAAATATTTATTTTGGTGAAAAAGGAACATTGCAAATAGAGGACTTTGAGCAGTAATTCTTAAGCAGTAAAGACTTTTTTGAGGCAATAGGACTATATTATAGGATATAACTTCAAAATCTCTATCTGGAGGACTCCGTGTATTATCATTTGTTCAGTTGCTTTATAAACACTTCTCATTGGAGAAGCAATGTATTGCACCTTATTTTTTATGCTTTTTTTCATATTACAAAACTAATCCTTGTCTATTGCAGAATACTTAGAAAATACCATTACGTGAGAAAGAATGCTTTCTTGTAGTCCCAAAGCCCCTGATGCCACTGTTACATATTCTTGTCTATTTTGGTTTAATCTGGTAACATATTATCATGAGATTAAACTTTCTGACTAATTTTTCTTGAGGGTATAGGAGTCAAACTTATAATTTACTTACAATTTATGGAAATTAAGGGTATTTTTAAAATTGTAAACAACTGTGAATTTCTGTGCAAATTAATATTTTTCTTTGCCAATATTTTAAGGTTTTTTATGTTTTGTTTTTTGGTTTTTTGGTTTTTGGTTTTTTTTTT
>PISX010031203.1:0-17722 GCA_004024625.1 Mellivora capensis
TTGACAATCTGGAAGAAATGGAGGCATTCCTAGAGATGTATAAACTACCAAAACTGAACCAGAAAGAAACAGAAAACCTGAACAGACCCATAACCAACAGTACATTAAAAGGATTATTCACCACAACCAAATGGGATTTATTCCAGGGCTGCAAGGTTGGTTCAACATCTGCAAATCAATTAATGTGATACAATACATTAATAAAAGAAAGAACAAGAACCAATAGATGCTGAAAAAGCATTTGACAAGGTAGAGCATCCTTTCTTGATCAAAACTCTTCAAAGTGTAGGGATAGGGGTATATATCTCGGCATCATCAAAGCCATCTATGAAACACCCACAGTGAATATCATTCTTGATGGGGAAAAACTAAGAGCTTTTCCCCTAAGGTCAGGAACACGGCAGGGGTGTCCACTATCACCACTGCTATTCAACACAGTACTAGAAGTCCTAACCTCAGCAATCAGACAACAAAAAGAAATAAAAGGCATCTGAATTGGCAAAGAAGAAGTGAAACTCTCACTCTTTGCAGATGATATGATACTTTATGTGGAAAACCCAAAAGCCTCCACTCCAAAACTGCTAGAACTCATAGAGGAATTCAGTAAAATGTCAGGATATAAAATCAATGCACATAAATCAGTTGCATTTCTATACACCACAGCAAGACAGAAGAAAGAGAAATTAAGGAGTCAATCCCATTTACAATTGCACCCAAAGCCATAAGATACCTAGGAATAAACCTAACCAAAGAGGCAAAGAATCTGTACTCAGAAAACTATAGAGTACTCATGAAAGAAATTGAGGAAGACACAAAGAAATGGAAAAATGTTCCATGTCCATGCATTGGAAGAACAAATATTGTGAAAATGTCTATGCTAAAGTAATCTACACATTTAATGCAATCTCTATCAAAATACCATCACCCTTTTTCAAGGAAATGGAACAAAATAATCCTAAAATTTATATGGAACCAGAAAAGATCCCTGAATAGCCAGGGGAATGTTGAAAAAGAAAGTCAAAGTTGGTGGCATCACAATTCCAGACTTCAAGCTCTATTACAAAGCTCTCATCATCAATACAGTATGTTACAGGCTCAAAAACAGACACATAGATCAATGGAACAAAGAGCCCAGAAATGGACCCTCAACTCTATGGTCAACTAATCTTCGACAAAGCTGGAAAGAATGTCCAACGAAAAAGATAGTCTCTTCAACAAATGGTGTTGGGAAAATTGGACAGCCACATGCAGAAAAATGAAATTGGACCATTTCCTTACACCACACACAAAAATAGACTCAGAATGGATGAAAGACCTCAATGGGAGACAGGAATCCATTAAAATCCTTGAGGGGAATACAGCCAGCAACCTCTTTGACCTCAGCCACAGCAACTTCTTCCTAGAAACATTGCCAAAGGCAAGGGAAGCAAGGGCAAAAATGAACTATTGGGACTTCATCAAGATCAAAAGCTTTTGCACAGCAAAGCAAACACTCAACAAAACTAAAAGACAACTGACAGAATGGGAGAAGATATTTGCAAATGACATATAAGATAAAGGGCTAGTATCTAAAATCTATAAGTAACTTATCAAACTCAACACCCAAAGAACAAATAATCCAGTCAAGAAATGGGCAGAGGACATGAACAGACACTTCTGCAAAGAAGACAACCTGATAATCAAGAGACACATGAAAAAGTGTTCAACATCACTCAGTATCAGGGAAATACAAATCAAAACCACAGTGAGATACCACCTCACACCAGTCAGAATGGCTAAAATTGATGAGTCAGGAAATGACAGATGAGGATGCGGGGAAAGGGGAACCCTCCTAAACTGTTGGTGGGAATGCAAGCTGGTGCAACCACTCTGGAAAACAATATGGAGGTTCCTCAGAAAGTTGAAAATAGAGCTACCCTATGACCCAGCGATCGCACTACTGGGTATTTACCCTAAAGATACAAATGTAGTGATCTGAAGGGGCACGTGCACCCGAATGTTTATAGCAGCAATGTCCACAATAGCCAAACTATGGAAAGAGGCTAGATGTCCATCAAGAGATGAATGGATAAAGAAGATGTGGTGTGTGTGTATATATACACACACACACACACACACACATATATACACGGTATATATATACACACACAGTAGAATACTATGCAGCCATCAAAAGAAATGAAATCTTGCCATTTGCGATGACGTGGATCGAACTAGTGGGTATTATGGTGAGCGAAATAAGCCAGTCAGAGAAAGACAATTATCATATGATCTCCCTGATATGAGGAATTTGAAAGGCTGGGTTGGGGGCTTGGGGGGTAAGAAAGGAAAAAATGAAACAAGATGGGGTTGGGAGGGAGGTAAACCATAAGAGACTCTTAAGCTCACAAAACGAACTGAGGGTTGCTGGGGGGAGGCGGGGTATGGAGGGTGGTTGGGTTATGGACATTGGGGACAGTATGTGATATTGTGAGTGCTGTGAAATGTGTAAGCCTGATGATTCATAGACCTGTACCCCTCAGGCAAATAATACATTATATGTTAATAAAAATAATGAATAAAAACAAACAAAACCAAAGGAAACCATCCACAAAATGAAAAGGCAGCTTACTGAATGGGAGAAAATATTTATAAATCATATATCTTATGGCAGGTTACTATCCAAATGCATAAAGAACTCATATGATTGATTAGCCAAAAAACCCCACAAAATCTGACTTAAAAATGGCCAGAAGTATGATTAAACATTTTTCCCCAAAAAAGACATATAGATGGTCAATAGGTACACAAAAAGATACTCAACATCAGTAAGCAGGGTAATTTAAGTCAAAACCTCAGAGAGATATCACCTCACACCTGTTAGAATAGCTATTACTGTTTAGACAAGAAACAAGTGTTGCCAAGGATTGGAGAAAGGGAAACTTCATGCACTGTTGGTGGAAACATAAATTAGTAAAGCCACTATGGAGATCAGTATAGAGGTTCCCCCCCAAATTAAAACTAGAACAACCATATAATCTGACAATTCCATTTCTGGGTTTTTTACCTGAAGAAAAGAAAAATGTCAACTTGAAAAGATATATACACTCCTGTAGTCATTGTAGCATTATTTACATTAGCTAACATATAAGAATAGGCAAAGTATCTGTCAATAGATGAATAAAGAAAATATGGTATATGCAATGGGGTATTATTCAACCATACAAAAGAATAAAAACTTGCCATCTGCAACAGCATGGATGAACCTTTAGGGCACTATGCTAAGTAAAATAATTCAGATAGAGAAAGACAAATGTCATATGATCTCAATTATATGTGGAATTTAAACAAAAGCAACCAAAAAGCCAAGATCATAGACACAGAGAACATTTTGGTGGTTGTCTGGAGTGGAGCTTGGGGGTCAGTGAAATGGGTGAAGGGGATCAAAATGTACAAAATTGTAGTTATAAAATAAATAAGTCAAGATTATATGATATACAGCATGGTAACAATAGTCAATGATACTGTATTTCAAATTCATAAGTTGCTAGGAAAGTAGATATTAAAAGTTAACACACACAAAAATCACTTCACTCAAAACAGGATCTGGGCTTCCACAATCTCTCACTAGTTGATTAAACCATGATTAATGTTGCTTAAAGGAGTATAAGCAGAATTTTTTAATTTGGAATGATGGACATTTCTCCACAAATAGTATGGACTGGTTTTTAAAAAACAATGTTTGTAGGAAAATTTGAGGTTGAAGAATTAAAAAAAAAAAAAAGCTTTTCTATGTAACTTGAGGAGCCATACCTGACAACAAATTTACGGAGATTTTACACATACAGGTATTTTTTTTTACTCACCAAATAATAAAAATATAACATAAATAAAGGGAAAACAACACCATCTGAAATCAGCAATAACGGTGATGATTTCCATTAAAAACAAAAACCTTTGAGGATTTTCCCCCTCTGAACATTCAGGACATTCAGTAACATGAGTAAGAAGGAGGCTCCCATTACTGGGAGATACAAATTGAAGACTTACCAAATATCTCCTAATTGTGTTGCATTACACATGTAGGCAGAGGCCCTCTGAGGACCAGCATCTGTTAGCTAAGGGAGGCCAAAGTGAAAAAACACAGAGGTTCTTTGTAATATAAACTCACAATCACGACACATCTTTTTTGAGGCCTTCTATTTGCACATAATGCATAGGCAGTCTTCTCAGAATGTTTAGTAGCATTTGTCTATACCCCATTTATGACTTCAGCTATGTTCTTCTTTCTGGTATAGCTGTTGGTCTGCTGCTTGGGAACAGAACTGTGACTGAAATACTGTATTGGCCTCAGACCTGGACTTTTGGCACCCTGGGTGTGACTTAACAGTGCTTTAATGAAGGAGCACATTTGTGTGTTCACCAGTGAAAAGCACGGGTATGCTTTTATCCTCAAGAATCTTACAACCCAATGGATATAACTCACTCCAAGCCTCAGTATCTCTCAAAATACACTGAGACACTGAAAGCCACAGCTAAATTGTTGTATGTAGCAACTAAAGGAAAGCAAAGTAAAGGTAAACACCGAGATCTGTTTGAGGTCATATGACATCTATGCGTGGAGCATAAAAATAAACCCTTTCTCCTGGGCAGATACATCCCTTTGCCAATGTGTACATACTGGTGATGTGCACCATCTGGTTTTCAGTCTCTAACTATCTGCTGAGTTGGGTGACCACAGGGAAGAGCCTACCCAACCATACATGTGCGCCTAATCATCGCTTACCAATTCATAAAGTAAAGGTTATATCAAAGAGCTAGACCCATAATAGTTATCCCTCAGGTATTAAAATAAATTTAACTGGTGGTGCCCAGGACACATTTTTAAGCTCTTCACATCCAACTAGAACTTAGGGACATGTTAAGCTGTTCAGTCTAAAGAATGCTGTGTCAGGTACTTTCAAACCAAATAAAAAATATGTTCACCACAGTCTTGTTGTGTAAATCTACAGCTACCCTCTGGTTCTTACCATTCCCTAGCACCAAAATTCCTGAAGGGAATAAATAAGTTTCTGAGGCATGTCCTAGGTCTCCAACATTCAAACACATCATGGGCTTTGCCATAGACATTGATTGTTATTAAACACTTACTTAACCCTTCACATTTGTATACCTAGATGTACTATATTAAAGATCCCAGAAACATCAGGTAAGAAATTTTTATGCAGAAAGCACAAACAAATATAAGAAGCAAAATGGGCTGAGCATTCTCTTGGATGCACAATAGTGCCTCCTCACAGTGGTCCTAGGAGGTACTCTGTTACTGATTCTATTTGGTGAAGAAACTGAGGCCCAGAGGAATTAAGTGATTTGCCCAAATTCACTTATACTGAAACTTCAAAAACTGTAATCTTCTGATGGTCTGAAATTTCAACTACTGCATTATATTTCCCTAAAGGTTAACATAATGTTATAAATCCAGATGTCAGAAGACTGTATTTGTGAAGATATGCATTTGATCTATACAGTAAGTTCAGCAAGTGACTTCTCATGACCTCACTGGATACCTTCCATGATAGGTAACAATCTTAAGAGCAGGCAGGCTTCCATGATGGAAAAGTTGTAATTACAGAAAGACATTGTATTGAATTGAGACCAGCCACTTTGAAATTTTTATCTGGAGCTGCTTGTTTTTTGCCCTTTGTATATAAGCAGAACAAGTTAAATCTTTTCTGCTCTGTATCCACATGACAAAATGAAAGATAATTCTCACACTTTCATAACCTGCCTCCTATTGCACCCCAGCTGAAATTTTCTGCTCTTACACTTTAAGCATTCTCAGATTATCAGCTGTTCTTCATATGCTATCACTAGTTTGCATACCTCTCTATCAAACTGGGGACTGGTATGTATCTGCATATGTTAGCTATCAACAAAAGTATTCTCTATTATGATGTTCCAAACTGGACAAACACCGCAGATGTTTTTGACCAGTATAAAATAGGGATGATAAGGCTAGTTGGTGAATTGTGGTTTCTGCCTTGTTAAGTTTCCTGCCTTGGCAAATAGTAATATGAGGGAAGGTTGTGGAAGAGATTTTTCCAGTGTGGAAGATATTTTTCCTTCTGGGGAGTATTACTTTCTCACCTCTTTAGTCAGTACCTACCTGCTCACTGAATTAAATGTAAAACCAATTCTCACTAGGGAGGTGGCAGTTTTTAAGAATGATTATTTTCATAGAGAGACAGACATTTAACTTAATCCTCACTTTGTTATTCAAGACCTCAATGACCTTGGAAAATTATACAACTTCCCTGAGTTTCAGCATCCTTCAAAGAGACTCAAGGGCCCAATTTGAAATGCAAAATATAACACCTAATTTATGTGGATGCTTATGAAGATTAATTCAAATGTTTACAGATAATATAGTAGGTATCTGGCTAGTAAAATTTTAAAAACTAGATCCCATCCTCCCACTAGTTAGGGAGAACTTGGTGAAAGGAACATGTCTCACTCCTCTGTATGCCCCTGCTACCTACTAAAAGCACTGACACATGAGTGTAGTGATAAATATATTTTCCACTTGTGGTCCCAGATCTGTGTATAAGATATTATCCTTTAGCTTTTATTTTTTTTAAAGATTTTATTTTTTTATTTAACAGAGAGAGAGAGAGAGAGAGAGATCCTAAGTAGGCAGAGAGGCAGGCAGAGAGAGAGGGGGAGGCAGGCTCCCCACTGAGCAGAAAGCCCGATGTGGGGCTTGATCCCAGGACCCTGAGATCATGACCTGAGCCAAAGGCAGAGGCTTTAACCACTGAGCCACTCAGGCACCCATCCTTTAGCTTTTAAAAGTTTATTTTCCAAGGGAGCTAGGATGAGGTCAGGAAGATCTTGTTTCACACTGAATACCACATGCTAATTATTCTCATTATTTAAGTTACATCTTAGAACAATTGCCACTGCCATTGCCATTAATAGATTAATGGCCAGAGATTATCGGAATTCATGTTCTATATATGCATCTCAATCTCTGTGGGAGAGGAGGACTGGAAAAAAAATGCTTGACAAGCGTTGAAATTGTATATTCTCTCCCTATGTGCTATGATTATAATTGCTATCAGTGAGTGACAAACACGTGAGATGTGCCTCTCAAGAGAGCAGACCACACAGTTCCTTCAAATATCAATGGCAGTGACATGACAGATCAGAAACAATCAGCTGCCTTCAGTCTTTTTAAATACATGTGACAGTCACATTTATACCAAATGATTTCAACAAGATTAATGTTATTCAAGTCAGCACCTAGAAATTAATCATTTCACCATTATTTTAGTATTAACAAGACACGTGAAAGGAATCATTTGACAAAGACTGTTCACATTAAATTAAGAGAAAAGCACAGATGTCAAAAGCTAATTATCACTGGACAAATTATACAGAGGAGTAGGACCTAAGTCTTAGACTCCTTGCTTTTGGAAATCTCTCTTTAGGTTAATTTATCTGGACCTGGCCTCTCTTCTCTTAGATACCTCTTCAAAACCATCCAGAAAATGAACTTTTGGGACTTCATCAGGATAAAAACCTTCTGCACAGCAAAGGAAACAGTCGACAAAGAGGCAACCCATGGAATGGGAGAAGATATTCGCAAATGACACTGCAGACAAAGGGCTGATATCCAAGATCTATAAAGAACTCTTCAAACTCAACACACACAAAACAGATAATCACATGGGCAAATTGGGCAGAAGACATAAACAGACACTTCTCCAAAGAAGACATACAAATGGCTAACAGACACGTGAAAAATGTTCATCATCATTAGCCATCAGGGAAATTAAAATCAAAACCACGTTCAGATACTACCTTACACCAGTTAGAACAACCAAAATTAACAAGACAGTAAACAAGTGTTGGAGAGGATATGGACAAAGGGGAACACTCTTACACTGTTGGTGGGAATGCAAGTTGGTACAGCCACTTTGGAAAACAGTGTGGAAATTCCTTAAAAAATTAAAAATAGAGCTACCCCATGACCCTGCAATTGCACTACTGGGTGTTTACCCCAAAGATACTGATGTAGTGAAAAGAAGGGCCATCTGTACCCCAATGTTCATAGTAGCAATGGCCATGGTCGCCAAACTGTGGAAAGAGCCCAGATGCCCTTCAACAGATGAACAGATAAAGAAGATGTGGTTCATATATACAATGGAATATTACACAGCCATCAGAAAGGATGAATACCCAACTTCTGTATCAACATGGATGGAACTGGAGAAGATTATGCTAAATGAAATAAGTCAAGCAGAGAGTCAATTATCATATGGTTTCACTTACTTGTGGAGCATAAGAAATAACATGGAGGACATTTGGAGGAGGAAAGGACAAGTGAATTGGGGGAAATTGGAGGGGGAGATGAAGCATGAGAGACTCTGAGAAACAAACTGAGGGTTTTGGAAGGGAGGGGGTAGAGGGATGGGTGAGCCTGGTGGTGGGTATTAAGGAGGGCACAGATTATGTGGAGCACTGCATGTGGTGCATAAACAATGAATCTTGGAACACTGAAAAAATAAAATTAAAACAAAGCAAAACAAAACAAAACCAAAACCAGCCAGAATAAGCCATCCGCCTAGATACTCCTGTTTTAGAGGCATTTTTAGAACCCCAGTAAAAATTATCATCATCATCACCAATAATGTTTACTGAACAATTGCCATGTCATAGGAATCATACTCAAAACACTGTGTTATACAGAAATATCATTATTGTCCCCATTTTTAGCTAAAGAGAACAGAGTACAGTCAGAAGAAGTGATTTTTTCAAGGTCTATTTATTTAGGCAACAACTGGTTGCTTTCTTATAGATCAAAAACTTTACACTCAGTGCTGTTTCAGGACTGTTTCTTTCTATTATGGAATGTTCCTTCTTCAGAAAACAAACTCAAGTTTCTCAAATCAATGGAACAGTGAGCCAGTAGACAGGATAAAGTTGAAATTTGAGGACAGTGCCACATATTCCTTTGAAATATTGTATTTGTCAGCTCTGGAATTTCCATTTGTTTCCTTTTATCATTTGTCTTTTTTTTCTGCTGAAATTTCTAAACTTTTTATTCACTATGAGCAGATTTTTATTAAGCATAATTATAATAGTTACTATAATAGTTGTTATAATAGTTATTATAATAGTTGCCTCAAAGTCACTATTAATTCCAGTATCTAGATAATTTGGGGGTTTTCTGTTTATTATCTTGAGTACTGATGACACATTCCTGTTTCTTTGTATACTGAATAATTTCAAATTATATTCTAGACATTGCGGATGTTATGCGTTGGAGTCTCTGGATTCTGTTATATTTCTCAGGAGAATGAAATATTTTTACTTTAACAGGTTATTAACCTGGTTGGACTCAAAGTATAAACTCTCTCTAGGACAATAGCTGAAAACTATCAGTTCTTTTTTTCTAATCTATGTTGTTTGGAGTCTGCCCTACACATGTGCGGTTCAGGGGTTAGCTGGAGATTTGGGAAGGGAATTTGGGGGTTCCTCTATCTTCTTTCCATGAACACCTGCCCCAAATTTCCAGATATTGTGGATGTCATCAACTCTGTCATCTGGTTCTTCACACCAGGAAGACCGGGTTTTCACAGTTTTAGACACCCTCTATGGCTCTGACTGTGGACTACCCTCATTTAAAGAGAAAGAGAGGGAAGTGGTTGGGGGAGAGGGAGAGAGAAGGGTGAAGAAAGAGGGAGGCAGTGAGGGAGGGAAGGATGGAAATAGTGAAAGAGAGAGAAAGAAACTGAGTGTTTTTCCTTTCAAGTTTTGACTCCTTAAAATATGCCTGTTTTTTTCCCCCCACTCTTAATGCCTTTAGGAAGTTGGTATTTCTTTTGTTTTGTTTTGTATTGTGTTCAGAGTTTATAGTTGTTGTCCATGAGAGGTTTGTTTTGATAGGTAGGTACCTGGCTATACCAGGACTCTCTTTGAGAATATGAACAAGTTAGACATCTTCCCTTAATAAACATAAATAAGTACATGCAAATGAATATGCATACTCACAGATATTCAATGTAGCAGGCATATTTTTGAGAGTTAATGCATCTCTGAAACCTGTACCTATGGTAGATCTCAGGTCAAGAATCCTTGATCCTTGTGCTTGGTGCTGAGATTTACAAGTGGAGTAAGATTTGGTCCCTGCCCTAACAGAGCCCTTGTTCTAGAGCAGGGATAAGTAAACTTCCTTAAAGAGCAAGAGAATAAAAATGATAGGCTTGTGGACCAGCCACATGATTTCTGTCACAAGCTCTCAACTCTGCCATTATAATGCAGAAGCAGACTCAGACATACAGAAATAATGGGTGTATCCTGTCATTCTCCAAGAGAAAAAAAGCCATCGACCCATGGACTGCAGTTTGCTGAATTTGTTCTAGAAGAGAGAGGGGAGGGGGGAATAAAGAAAAAAATAGTAAGGGCTTGGAGAAAGGTTAAAGAGAAATTCATAATAATGAGGCAAGAAAGATTGTTATTATCAAGGGAGAATGCTGACAATGTGGCTTTGTTTAAAAAGCCAAAGAAAATAGCACAAACCTTGTATAATCTGTTTCATCTTATTACAGCAAAGATCTAAACATCAAATAACAACCAACCAAACCTATCCTTGGTTTATGCATGAGTCATCTCTTCAACAGTTCTGTAAAACTCAAACTCCAAATCTAGTTTTGTTTTTAAGATTTTACTTGAGAGAGAGAGAGAGTAAGTGTGCAAGCAAGGGGAGAACAGCAGCGGAGGGAGAGGAAGAGAGACTCAGTAGATTTCTTTCTGAATGCGGAGCCTGATGCAGGGCTCGATCTCACAATCCTGAGATCATGACCTAGGGTGAAATCAAGAGTCAGATGCTTAACTGACTGAGCCACCCAGACTCCCATAAATCTAGTTTTCAATTAGCTGTAATATCAGCTTCTCACTGTTCTGTAGCTATTTACAGTCTTTAATCTCTACTGGAATGTCAGTGTCTGGAGGTGGTGAGGGGTGGGGGATAGGTCATTTATTTACTCTTATATGGCCCTATATTGAGTGTGGTAATTATTACATAGTACTAACTAAATATAGATATCTGAACAAATGATGGAGAAGAAGTTCATTTAAATCAGTATCTATGGGGCACCTGGGTGGCTCAGTGGGTTAAGCATCTGCCTTTGGCTCAGGTCATGATCTCAGGGTCCTGGGATGGAGCCCCTTGTAGGACTCTCTGCTCAGCGGGGAGTCTGCTTCTCCCTCACTCTCCCTCTCTGCTCTCTCTCACTGTTCTCCCTCTCTCTTTCAAATGGATAAATAAAATCTTTAAAAAATAAATAAATCAGTATCTATGAAACAGAGTTATAACCTTCTAAGAAATGGGTACATAGTGCACTGTTCACAAAGTAGAAAAAAAATTAAGATCATGTCTAAATGAAAGGATCAGTAAAACTTCCATAGAGGAAATATAGGTCTCTTATATAGCATGCTTGTTTTAATGTCAAATAATAGCCAAGCTGAAGCCTGAAGTAAGCAGGGCTTTCAGGAATGTACAGCACAATCTGCAGGAAGATGACAATTTAAAAAATTTAAATGTCTAACAGAAAGGCATCCGTCAATAACACCTTAGTGATACCATTGCGCAATGCAATGTCCATATAAATATGTTGAAGTGAATACTCTCCTACAGGCCTTAAACTCTCATTTGACTCTGCCTTGGCAAAATAAAATACTATTTTACAATATCTGATATAAATGCATTTAGATTCTGATGACATTTTTTAATATGACTGTCAAAAAATCAAATGAGGGTGCAGAAAGTGACTTTATGTTGGTTATCTATAAAGGCGAATTAAAGTGGAGAGAAGTGGCAATTTTGTGAATAATTCAGGGAAGTGAGGGAAAAATACAGTTTGAGTTCTGAATTATTTATTCAGGCCTTCTAGGTTGATCCAATCCATCATGGTCATTATTCAGTTTTGCTTTTCCTGTGTAGCTGAAGGCTGTGGTGTGTCCCTTCTGGTGTGATTCTAGTACATTCACAGCAAGTGGTCTGAATGGGTTTTCCCAATCTTCTCATTTGTATGCAATGATAATCATGGTAGTAGTAAACATTTATTGAACACTTATGTGCCAATCACAGCTCTAATTACTTTGTTGCTCATTTGTTCTTTATAACAGCTCTATGAGGTAGGTATTAATATTTCCACTTTATAGATGAAGGAACAAGACCCAGAGAGCTTAAATAACTTGTACAGCTAGCAAGTAGCATAACTTTTTTTTTTTTTTTAAACTTGATTGTGGAAGGGTTTTTTTTTGTTTTTGTTTTGTTTTTTTTAATTTCTTTTCAGGGGGCGCCTGGGTGGCTCAGTGGGTTAAAGCCTCTGCCTTCAGCTCAGGTCATGATCCCAGGGTCCTGGGATCGAGTCCCACATCGGGCTCCTTGCTCGGCGGGGAGCCTGCTTCTCCCTCTGCCTCTTGCTCGGCGGGGAGCCTGCTTCTCCCTCTGCCTCTGCCTGCCACTCTGTCTGCCTGTGTTGCACTCTCTCTCTCCCTCTCTCTCTGACAAATAAATAAATTAAAAAAAATTTTTTTAAAATTTTTCAGTGTAACAGTATTCATTGTTTTTGCACCACACCCAGTGCTCCATGCAATACGTGACCTCCCCAATACCCACTACCTGGCTCCCCTAACCTCCCACCACCCCCCGCCCCTTCAAAACCCCTCAGGTTGTTTTTCAGAGTCCATAGTCTCTCATGGTTCACCTCCCCTTCCAATTTCCCTCCACTCCCTTCTCCTCTCATCTCCCCATGTCCTCTATGTTATTTGTTATGCTCCACAAATAAGTGAAACCATATGATAATTGACTCTCTCTGCTTGACTTATTTCACTCAGCATCATCTCTTCCAGTCCTGTCCATGTTGCTACAAAAGTTGGGTATTCATCCTTTCTGATGGAGGCATAATACTCCATAGTGTATATGGACCATATCTTCCTTATCCATTTGTCCGTTGAAGGGCATCTTGGTTCTTTCCACAGTTTGGCGACCGTGGCCATTGCTGTTATAAACATTGGGGTACAGACGGCCCTTCTTTTCACTACATCTGTATCTTTGGGGTAAATACCCAGTAGTACAATTGCAGGGTCATAGGGAAGCTCTATTTGTAGTTTCTTGAGGAATCTCCACACTGTTCTCCAGAGTGGCTGTACCAACTTGCATTCCCACCAACAGTGTAAGAGGGTTCCTCTTTCTCCACATCCTCTCCAACACACGTTGTTTCCTGTCTTGCTAATTTTGACCATTCTAACTGGTATAAGGTGGTATCTCAATGTGGTTTTAATTTGAATCTCCCTGATGGCTAGTGATGATGAACAGTATTAGAAGTCCTAGCAACAGCAATCAGACAACAAAGAGAAATAAAAGGTATCCAAATTGCCAAGGAAGAAGTCAAACTCTCTCTCTTAGCAGATGACATGATACTTTATGTGGAAAACCCAAAAGACTCCACCCCCAAACTACTAGAACTCATACAGCAGTTCAGTAATGTGGCAGGATACAAAGTCAATGTACAGAAATCAGTGGCTTTCTTATACACTAACAATGAAAATACAGAAAGGGAAATTAGAGAATCAATTCCATTTACTATACCACCAAGGACCATAAGATACCTGGGAATAAACCTAACCAAAGAGGTAAAGGATCTGTACTCGAGGAACTACAGAACACTCATGAAAGAAATTGAAGAAGACACTAAAAGATGGAAGACCATTCCATGTGCTTGGATCGGAAGACTAAACATTGTAAAAATGTCTATACCGCCTAGAGCAATCTATACTTTTAATGCCATTCTGATCAAAATTCCACTGGTATTTTTCAAAGAGCTAAAACAAATAATCCTAAAATTTGTATGGAATCAGAAGAGACCCCGAATTGCTAAAGAAATGTTGAAAAACAAAAAACTGGCAGCATCTCATTACCTGATTTCAAGCTTTACTACAAAGCTGTGATCACCAAGACAGCATGGTACTGGCATAAAAACAGACACATAGACCAGTGGAACAGAGTAGAGAGCCCAGATATGGACCCTCCACTCTATGGTCAAATAATCTTCGACAAAGCAGGAAAAATATACAGTGGAAAAAAGACAGTCTCTTCAATAAATGGTGCTGGGAAAATTGGACAGCTATATGTAGAAGAATGAAACTTGACCATTCTCTTACACCGTATACAAAGATAAACTCGAAATGGATAAAGGACCTCAACATGAGACAGGAATCCATCAGAATCCTTGAGGAGAACATAGGCAGTACCTCTTTGATATCAGCCACAGCAACTTCTTTCAAGATATGTCTCCAAAGGCAAAGGAAACAAAAGCGAAAATGAACTTTTGGGACTTCATCAAGATCAAAAGCTTCTGCACAGCAAAGGAAACAGTTAACAGAACAAAGCAAGTAGCAGATCTTGAAGCCAAAATGCATATCTAATTCTAAAGCCTTGCTTTTATCAACTATACTATACTGAGAGCTTTCAAAAAATGGGTCTGATTCAAAGACTACCTTGCTGTTGCTTTTGGTTCCCATTATATTGCTTGGTTAATAGCAACTAGAGCATAAGAGAAAAAGATGGGGGTGAGTACATGGCATGGGCTGTGGGTTCTGGCTCCTGAGAGGCTGCAGAATTACCAGCTGCAGCAGCCTGCAAGTATGTGGGGACGCAGTTCACTCAGTGGAAATGGGAGGTTGAAATGGTGAGGCAGGTTCATTTCCTCACTTTTCTCTCCCCCATGGAGGAAGATGGGATCTTCTGTTCAGTCTTTCTGCAGATGCTGTATGTGGCAAACATCATCTGTTGACTGTCCTTTTGCTCTGTTGGCAGCTTTCTGTGAAGTGGCCCCTGGTATGGAGCACCACCCATCCTATCACTTTGTTCTTTCCTTGCTTAGCCTCTTTTTAACCTCACCTTCACTGTCCTGGACTTACACCTCCCCAGCAAAATGTCAGCACCTTAATGGGGTGTCTCAGTGCCTTCTTAGTGGTCCTAGGCTAAAACAACAGTCAACACATACATAGTCCCTCCAAGTGCCAGACGCCATTCTCAGTGCTTCAGGGACACTAACTCATTTAATTCTTGCAACAACCTAGTGAGGTATTATTATCAAACATATTTCCATTTTACAATTAAGGGAATTAGGATATAGAAAGGTTGTCTTTCTAGGGAGCATAAAAAACAATCTTCTCTACAGGTTTGTTGCATATGAATATATAAATGAGTAACTGGAAATTTTCTCAAGAGAAAGAAATAAGAAGGGAAACTCCACTTTTAAATTCACTGGATGCTGCTGCTTCCATTATTAGGCTACTTGGTGAAGGAAAAGTTTTCAGCCTTGGATCCAGCAAAATGCAAGGCATAGACTAGATATTCAGCATTTACTTGCTAAAATAATGCATATTTCCTAAGTCTGGGCATTTTTTTAACAACATATAGAAAATATTTCTTTAAACATACAAAGACTTAAAAGAGAGTGAATAACACTGCTATTGCATGGTTCCAGGAGCTCAGATTATGAGGAAAAGTAATGGTGGGGAAATTAACATAGGAGATTCCTTGCCACCTTTCCTTTATGCAAAATAGAGCTGAGTTGCTGGATTCAAAGTCCCTTAGGATTGCAAGACCAACAATAAACAAAGAATAAAAGATCTTGCCATGAAAATCAATATGTTGTCCAGAAAAATAAACAGCCAAGAAATGAGCATATATTTTTTTTTAGTGCCCTATGAATTTTCCTTGGCATGAGTTGATCTTTTATCAACAATCTTTGTTTCCTATTTGATGTGAATGGGCAGTGCAGTGGCCCTTATTCAAGTATTGATGAAAACTTTGAGAGACTTCAGGAAGCTTAAAGATTTGATGAGGACTGGAAAGAAGTGACTGGGAAATGAAAGTGACACAACATTGTCAACTATTAACCCAAAGACCCAGTTTCCTAATATGGTGGTTGTCTCAGTTTTTCTCACATATTTCTGCATTTTCTTTTTTTTCCAGTTACTGCACATTTTTAAAGGAGCAAACTGTTTTCTAAATGAATTGATTTTGTGTGAAAAATGGAATATCAGAAGTTAGAGTAAAATTTAAATTAAGCGTGGCTTATTTTACCCTGGTATAGTTTCCTGAAAATTCTTTACAGCCTAAGAGCCAAGTTTTTAAGATATATAATTTTCCATTGCACTATAATCAAGCATCCAACTGACAAACCACTTCTACACTTATGTCTAAGGGAAGCAATGGGTGTTTTCATTTCATCTTTGGGAACTCTTGATACACTGTTATTTGCCAGGTGACTCTTAGAGTTGTAGAGCTAGAAAATGAATGTTGATGGTGATCTGTAAGTCTTTGGATAAATAGGACAAACCTCTCATCCTTTTTGGAACCTCTGAGAAATTCCTTTCCTACTGATAAGGGCTGAAAGCAGTTATATCTCCCTCAACTGACTCCTGCAGTCTGGCCCGAGGTATCACTGTGAGGCTTATCTGGGTGAATGCAATATGCCGTAGCCCTGGTAACTGATATGGGTCTTGGCACACACCCAAAGCTAAAAGCAATCACAGTCTTCTTTAGCATTTTTTTGCTCAAGGTGAAAGGAAAAGAAGATTTTTTATAACCATTTGTCCATTTTGGCTTGAGTAATTTGTAATTAAAAAAAAATTCAGATCTCCCATTTGTTTGGACAATTTATTTTTTGTGTGTATTTGACTATTACTTTTTTTGTGTGTTTGAATATTTTATCCAAGTTTCAATTTAATTAGCATTAAGGGATTCTAAATATTTTATTATTTTGTAATGCAGTGTCTATAGTTATGACCCCTTTTTTCAATTCTAATGTCACTTAATTAATCTCCTTTCTTTTGTCTCTTGATCAATTTTTTGCAGAGATTTGTTAATTTTATTAGTCTTCGTAAAGAAACAAACTTTGGTTTTGTTGAGAACCAAACTTTGGTTTTGTTGAGAACACTGTATCGTTACTTTACATATCATTAATTTCTGCTCTTATCTTCATATATTTTTTTTAATTTCTACTTTCTTTGGGATCCACTAGTTTGTTTTGTAATGTTTGAAATGGATGCTTAATACATTCATATTTAGGCTTTTTTGTTTTCTATAGTACTTGAAGTTATAGATTTCTAAGCACAATGTCAGCTGCATGACATCAGTTTGTATATGCTATTATCATTCATTAAAGTTTTTTCTAATTTAAATTATGAATTCTTATTTGACTCATTTAGAAGCATGCTTCTTAATTTCTAAACATATGTAGATTCCAAATTTACTTTTCATTAGTGATTATATTATAGAAAATGAAATTTATAATTGACTTTTTTAATTTGCTATTTGTTTTATATTGCTATATGAGACTGGGGTGTGTGCATGTGTGTGTGTGCATGTGAGTGTGAGTGTGCATGTTTGTGTGTTAGGATTTAATTGTGCTCTAAAATAAGGTTCGGGAAGATGGCGGAGAAGTAGCTGCTGAGATGACAACAGGTAGAAGGAGATCAGCTAGATAGCTTATCAAACCATTGCAAACACCTACAAATCCAATGGGAGATCAAAGACAGGAAGAACCGCAATTCTGGAAACAGAAAATTGGCCACTTTCTGGAAGGTAGGACCGGTGGAGAAGTGAATCCAAAGCGACGGGAGGATAGAACGCGGGGGAGGGGCCGGCTCCCAGCAAGCG
>PISX010031204.1:0-17485 GCA_004024625.1 Mellivora capensis
CTAGGTCCTTTTCCCCTCCTCCATGAACTCTTAACAATGGCATTCAGACAACTGATTTTGAAAGGATCTGCAACATTATCTAGAAAGCATAGAATGCACACCAGGAACCTGATCCACTCTCGTGGCCGGAGACTCTCCTTTCTCTCTTAACTCCCGTCTCTGGCCTCGTATTTCTTGTCCCCAGATTCTACTATTTTCAGCACCGACACTTAAGGAGTTGAACTTCAACTTCTCAGTCTGAAGATGGTAGCCACACAACTGTTCTAAACAGAAAAATGGTCTGTATTTCACTCTTTTCTTGATTTTTATGACTGTGGAACCATAACCAGCCTGCACTATGGCATTTCAGCACTAAGTGGAGCCAGTCACCCAACTGCCTTTAAACTTGTAATTGGCAAAGTGCACAGCCCGCTAACCCAAAAACCTGACTTCATGAGTTTACAAATGACAGAGCTGAAATTTCATAGCGAATCATCTATTTAATGCATTTGAATGCTCAAGCCTCAAGATAGATTACCAGGTGAACAATTCTTTTGGCTCATCTCCCATGGATTAAAGAAAATGGATCAAATAAACTCAAACCAACTGAATTGTACATAATGATTGTCAATCCTGCTTTGTTCCAAACTTCTACAGTCAGGGACCTAGATGTTAGTGATTCAAAGTCTGATCTGCAGAATGAGAATGGGTCCATTTGGGGATGAGAACTGGCTAACAGGATGATTGGTAATAATGTTTGAGTGATGCTTTTGCAAGTAACTATGTATTTGTATAGGGAAAGGTTTGCTGAGGGTAGAATATCGGGTCATGGGAGTCAGCTATGGAGTGTAGGAGACCAATGGAGAGGTAATGAAAAGAGTCACAAAACCAGTCTGGTCTAGAAACTCCACACAGAGCAAACTATCGAATTTTTGAAAGAACCTAAGATCCTAAGAGGTGAACCCTTAAATTTACTTCACTGCTTTCTGCCTTAGTTTCCTTATCCGTGAAAAGAAATGAGAATGCTTACTTTCACTTCATTTTCAGAGACAGGATAAAGGGGGTTACAAGATTTAAAAAAAACCTCTATTTTCAATTTTTTAAAAAAGATTTTATTTATTTATTTGTCAGAGAGAGACAGCGAGAGAGCGAGCACAGGCAGACAGAGTGGCAGGCAGAGGCAGAGGGAGAAGCAGGCTCCCCGCCGAGCAAGGAGCCTGATGTGGGACTCGATTCCAGGACGCTGGGATCATGGCCTGAGCTGAAGGCAGCTGCTTAACCAACTGAGCCACCCAGGCGTCCCTATTTTCAATTTCTAAGAGACTTTCTTATGGGTGAGGAACTTGGTGTGATATGCCACTTGAAAGTCAAGTGCCTGTTTGAAGCCTGGTACTGGCACTTGTCTTATGGGATGATTGATGGACTGAAAGGACAAATACAGTACTACTTGATGCTTTCTTTCTTTCTTTTTTTTTTTTAAGATTTTATTTATTTATTTGACAGAGAGAGAGACAGGGAGAGAAGAATACAAGCAGAGGGAGTGGGAGAGGGAGAAGCAGGCTTCCCGCTGAGCAGGAAGCCCCATTCGGGGCTTGATCCCAGAACCCTGGGATCATGACTTGAGCCGAAGGCAGATGTTTAATACCTGAGCCACCCAGGTGCCCCTGCTTGATGCTTTCTAATCTTACTTTCCTTTATTCACTCATTTGCTCAATAGGCATTTACAGGTGCCTACTATATGTCAGGTATTGTGTTTGGCATGGGGAAGCCAGTAATGGAAACTTCACTGTCTTTCTGCAAGAGTGCATTGTCTATGTGAGGAGACCAAGAAAATACCAAGTTATAGCAGAGTGCAGTAGCTGCTATATAGGGTGGGGACAGGGTTCTATGGGGACATAGAACAGAGGCTCTCACTCAGACTGGGGTCAGAGAAGGCTTCAGAAAGACTGTGGCATTTGGGCTGAATCTTGGAGATAAGTGGAAAAGCTCAGAGGCCTGAAACAGCCTACTTGTAGCAATATCTAATAACAAGCTGCAACTGGAAACAATATATAAAGAAGGGCTCAGATGAACAGTACAAAACAGACTTGCCCCGAAAGGGATCACAGGAACTCAGAGTGAGGTCTTGCTTTTCCATTTACTAATGCACTATTTCCAATTGACTCATTATTAAGAAAGGGACTTCTCTGGGCCTTCTTTTCCAACTTAATGGTTGTAAGGAGTGGAGTAACTTTTTGTGGTCACTACTCCAAAGGCAGGTAAGAGAACTGACCTTGCTGATACTGTGAGCTCATCCTTTCTCCCTTCTACCTGTCAATCTCCCCACATCTATAGTCCATATTCATGGCCCCAGCTTCCTTCTCTCCTATTCTCTTACTAACTCCTTGAACTTTGACGTCTATCTCTAAATGCTTTCTATAAGATAAATCAGCCTTCTTCTTTTTTTTTCAGTTTTATTTAGTTCATAATCTTCTCAGCAACATTTATTCTGCTGACTATACTTTCTGATGGATGCCTTTCTCTAGCATCTTTTGATGGTCCATCCCTCCTTTGCTTTGTTAATATTTCTTCCCCTTTTTTTGGTCTCCAATTGTGTGTGCCCCTAAAGCTGTGCTCTTGACTTGGCTTTATACTCATTTTCTTGCCCGTTTTTTGTGCCCTCCCATTCCTTTATACCATCCAAATTCTAAGACTTAACTTTTAACCTGTGCTTATTTCAGAAGACATGATAGTATGTAAGTTAAAAGCATGGATTCTGGTGTCATAATGTCTGAGTTCAAATCCTGGCTCTGCCACTTACTGGCAGTGTCACCTAAGTTCCTTAACTTTAAAGTGAAAATAATAAAATTTATTTCATTGGATTATTAGAAGATTAATATGCACAAAATATAGTAATACCTACAGAAGAATGCCTATTACATAGTAACCAATATGTTTAAGTCTTAACTCATTATTATTATGTTCAGATCAAAATTTAAAATCTGCTTTTAGTACATCTCCATTTACATATCACTGAAATTCAGTCCTTACTTTCAATTCCTACAGCTTTTCCCTCCTTGTAGAGAAGTGATTAAGAGTATGGCCTTTTGGGGCGCCTGGGTGGCTCACTGGTTTAGAGCCTCTGCCCAGGATCCCAGGGTCCTGGGTTCAAGCCCTACATCAGGCTCTCTGCTCAGCAGGGAGCCTGCTTCCCTTCCTCTCTCTCTGCCTACTTGTGATTTCTGTCAAATAAATAAATAAAATCTTAAAAAACAAAACAAAAAGAGTATGGCCTTTTGGGGTTTGTGGGTGGCTTAGTTGGTTAAGCGGCCAACTCTTGATTTCAGCTCAGGTCATGAATTCAGGGTTGTGAGATTGAGACCTGTGTTGGGCTCTGCACAGAGTCTCCTTGTCCCTTTCCCTGTCCCTATCCCCACATGCTCTCTCTCAAATAAATTAAAAAAAAAAAAAGAGTATGGCCTTGAGTCAAACCTGGGTTAATTTTTCAGTTCAGTTCTTACCAACCACACGAACTTGTATTACATACTTCAACTCTCCAAGCCCTCATCTTCTCATCTGTATCTATGTCATAGAATTGGTGTGACAATTAAATTAGGTAATACATGTGAGTGGGAGGATACACGTATAGGATAAAACAAATAGTAGTTATTCCATTGTTGTTTCTGTCTCATCTCCTATATTCTGCACAAATGCTACATCTTTAACAAAGCCTCTTCAGACTGCTCCAACCACAATGCTACCTCTTTCTTCTGAACTTCTGTAGCATTTGTTATCTGTACTTCCTACTCGACAGTTAGCATACATCACTATGTATTGTCATTTGCCATTTTGCTAATATTTCTTCTCTCCCTGGTTTAAGCCTAAGCTTTTTGAAGGTAGGGATCTTGTCTTACATCTTCTTGTAGCTTTAGCATCTAGCCCGGTATTTGGCAAGTAAATGGTGATAGACAGCCCTATTCTCCTCACATTTCAAGTGTCCAAATTAGAGTGATTATCTTTCTCTACAAAATCTGCTCCCCTTCGCAATTCCTTTGATTCTGTCTCTGTTAAGACACTACCTATATTTCTAATGTAGTGCAGAAATCTTCGACACTTCTCATGGACTTCTTATGTACAAAATCTCACTGAGTTCTATGCTTTCTGCATGTTTCTGGCTCAATGCCTATCACATAGCACTTGCTCAGTAAATGATGAATGATGAATGACTCAAAATATGAATTTATATATATAGGTATATACATATGTATATTTGTTATATGTACATAGGTATATATATATAATATATAGATATATATAACTTACTAGATTTTTAATTTTAAAATGTTTCAGATTTGCCTCTTTTCATTATACCTAATGGCACTACCCTAGCATAGATCCTCAAGGACTCAAGTCTAGAATACTGAAATAGCTTTTCGTCTGGCTCCCTAATTTTCTTCTTTCATTTTAATCTATCTTGTGTATGACTGCTAGATCAATATTATTAAAACACCATTTCTAATCATATATATTACCTCATTTAATCCTCAAAAGCCTTTGAGGACGTTTTCTCTACAGCTTATGGAAGCAGCTAATCCTCTGAGGTTAGTTTTCAGGGTTTTCCACAGCTTAGTGTCACTTTACTTAGCTCGCATTTTCACCCATCAATATCCCTCACAAACTCCATGCTGGTACCACTAGTCTTACACATTCTCCTTCATATCTACTCCTGATGTCACATCAAACCCTGATTTAATCATGGTATTAATCATGAAATACTTTTATCTTCCTTTTTTTATTTCAAAATTTACCCATTAAAAAAAGAGAAATAAGAAAGAAAGAAAGAAAGAAAGAAAGAAAGAAAGAAAGAAAGAAAGAAAGAAAGAAAGAAAAGAGAGAGGCGCCTGGGTGTCTGCTTTTGGCTCAGGTCATGATCCTGGGATCCTGGGATCAAGCCTTGCATGGGGCTCCCAGCTCAGTGAAGAATTGGCTTCTTCCTCTGCCTCTGCCCCTTCTCACTGCTCGTTTGTTCTCTCTCTCTCAAATAAATACATGAAATCTAAAAGAAGAAGAAGAAGAAGAAGAAGAAGAAGAAGAAGAAGAAGAAGAAGAAGAAGAAGAAGAAGAAAACAGACACCCTTCATGATGCTTTCTTGGACTGTTGTAATATTCATTTATTTAATTCTTCTTCGGGGCACCTGGGTGGCTCAGTGGGTTAAAGCCTCTGCCTTCAGCTCAGGTCATGGTCCCAGGGTCCTGGGATCGAGCCCCGCATCGGGCTCTCTCCTTGGCGAGGAGCCTGCTTCCCCCTCTCTCCCTGCCAGCCTCTCTGCCTACTTGTGATCTTTGTCTGTCAAATAAATAAATAAAATCTTTTAAAAAAAATTGTAATTCTTCTTCATATAACTCTTGTAAACTCATTAAACTCCAATATAAAATCTTTATTATTCTACCTTCCATGTAAATATTTGTTCCAACTTTTTACTGTCTAATCATTCTGTGTGGGTTAGTAAGTATAGCCTTCCTAGTTATATCATAAATCTATTAAAAGAGTTATTATTCTTTGTATGTTCTTCAGTGTCTACATGAGCTGAGTACAAAGTAGAAACTCAAAAATATTAATTGATCAATTTTGTGGAGTTAATCTGATAAAGTTAGTGTTTGGGGAAGCATCTTTCTCAAATTTTGAACCAAGGTAAGATATTTTTTTTAAGATTTTATTTATTTATCTGACAGAGAGAGAGAGAGAGAGAGAGAGATCACAAGTAGGCAGAGCAACAGGCAGAGAGAGAGGGGGAAGAAGGCTCCCTGCTGAGCAGAGAGCCAGACACGGGACTCAATCCCAGGACCCTGAGACCATGACCTGAGCAGAAGACAGAGGCTTAACTCACTGAGCCACCCAGGTACCCTCCAAGGTAAGACCTATATTGTTTCCAAATAATTTGATTCAGTGCCAGATTATGTTGTCTGTTTTATATTGACTAGTAGGTAAAATGTTAATCATATCACTTACCTTAGTAAAAACAAAGTTTGCCATTGATGAAAGGTCTCTCCAGATTTATCATTTTAAATCTGAATGGGATGCCTAAAAATGTTGCATAAAAAGGAATAACAAAAATTGCCGAAATCAAACACCATTTGAAGTTTCTGTTCCTGATGCTAGCTCAACAAGTAAACTCAAGGATGTTCATTTTAATCCTTCCAACACTAATACCATGGAGAGAGCTTATGGCTGCTCTCCCTCGTAATGAGTCCAGGTTCTGGACACGCCAAGACTTTAGAATTTAGAGCAATCTGTTAGGTCCAACTGCGGGACTAGTTGGTGGTTGTTGTTGGATGTTAAGAAGGGGATTGTGCAGGGGACGCCTGGGTGGCTCAGTGGGTTAAAGCCTCTGCCTTCAGCTCAGGTCATGATCTCAGGGTTCTGGGATTGAGCCCCAAATCCGGGCTCTCTGCTCAGCAGGGAGCCTGCTTCCCCCTCTCTCTCTGCCTGCCTCTCTGCCTACTTGTGATCTCTCTCTCTCTCTCTGTCAAATAAATAAATAAAAATCTTAAAGAAAAAAAAAAAGAAGGGGATTGTTCCATGAGAAGAAATAGGAGATTCGGGATGCCTGGGTGGCTCAGGGGGTTAAGCCTCTGCCTTCAGCTCAGGTCACGATCCCAGGGTCCTTGGATTGAGCCCCGAGTCGGGCTCTCTGCTCAGCAGGGAGCCTGCTTTCCTCTCTCTCTCTGCCTGCCTATCTTGCCTACTTGTGATCTCTGTCTGCCAAATAAATAAATAAAATCTTTAAAAAAAAAAGAAATAGGAGATTCTGTGGTGACATAGCGTGCTACAGGATTTTATTCAATGCTGCCTTAGAGAAATAGATGCATGTTTGGCTGGGGGTAGAGGGAGTTCTAGATACCCTGCTCTTCCAACTCTTCATGAGTATGTGGAAAGGTCCCTGGACCAGGGTTCCTCTGTGTCAATAATCCATATCCCACCTTTATGGTTTTTGCTGAATATTTTTGCTTTCAATGGATTATTTTTATTTACATACATTTACCTAAAAAGAAAAATATCTTTATATCACTCCCCAAAATTAAAAAAAAAAACAACAAACCAACCAGTATTTGTTGTCATAAGTAGAAGGTAACCATAAAAATATAACAAAAAACAAAACCTTGTAATCGAATTCCAGTCAGATAGTTTTGGATCCCGAGTCTAAAGGTTTGACTCACTCTTTTTTTTTTTTTAATTTATTTATTTGTCAGAGAGAGAGAAAGAGGACTCACTCTTTCTTATAAAGGACCATTAGTAGATGTTAGAGAGGTGTTCAGACATATCAACATTAAAATGAGACTTTTGGGGTCACCTGGGTGGCTCAGTTGGTTAAGCATCTGCCTTCTGCTCAGGTCATGATCCTGGAGTCCTGGTCTGGAGCCCTGTGTTGAGCTTCCTGCTCAGTGGGGAGTCTGCTTCTCCATCTCCCTCAGCCCCCTCCTTTCTTGTGTGCACTCTGTCTCTCAAATAAATAAATAAAATCTTTTAAAAAATAAATAAAATAAAATGAGACTTTCTTCTCATCAAAATCAGTGTTATTAAACGGCAATTGATTGTGTTAATTACTCCCCTCAACTTTCTTTTTCTTTTTCCCACTGTTAGATGTTCCCCTAAGAGATAGGTTTCTGGTTCTGATTTATAGAGAATATATCCTTCTATGAGCTGCTGCTTTCACTTACCATTTTGTTCTTGAGATTTATCAATGTTAAATTTGTTTTAGCTGTGGTTCATTTATTTTTTACTGCCTCACAGTATTTAGGTGTATAATATATCATGGTTAATCTATTCTTTTGGTGATAGTTTTGGTTTCTCAATTTTCGCTATGATAAACACAGCTATTTTGAACATCTTATGCTTATCCCCTGATTTACATGTACCAGAATGTTGGACGACTTAAGAGTGGAATTACTAAGTCATAGAGGGTATATAAGTTATTCCCTATGCCTATTTTCCCCCTATGCCCTTTTTTTTTTTAAAGATTTTATTTATTTTTTTTGACAGAGAGAGAGACACAGGGAAAGCGGGAACACAAGCAGGGGGAGTGGCTTCCCGCTGAACAGAGATCCCAATGTGGGGTTTGATCCCAGGACTCTGGGATCATGACCTGAGCGGAACGAAGATGCTTAATGATTGAGACACCCAGGCACCCACCCTTATGCCTATTTTTAAGTGCAAATTACATTACTACCATGTAAGGATGACTGTCCCCTGGCTGCACATTGTTGCTCACCCCTGATAATGTCAAAGTTTTAAAATACCTATCAAATATTGGATAGGAATAAAACATCTCCTTGTTGCTTCCCTTTGCCTTTACGTGGCTACTAATAAAGTGCAAGTTTTTTTCATAGAGACAGAGAGAAAGACTTAAAAGAAAACAATTTTTTCATTGCTTTTAGTTAGTTAATGGTATCCCTGCATAACACCTAAAATTGTTTCCCGGGTACCCCACCTTGGGACTAGGAGAAAACTTAAATTGAATCACTTTATCTTTCTTTTTCATTTTGATCTATTATTATTATTATTTTAAAAGATTAAATTTATTTATTTGACAGAGAGAGACACAGTGAGAGAGGGAAAACAAACAACAGGAGTTGGAGAGGGAGAAGCCAGCTTCCCGCCGAGCAGGGAGCCCAATGGGGGACTCGATCCCAGGACCCTGGGATCATGACCCAAGCCGAAGGAGATGCTTAACAACTGAGCTACCCAGGTGCCCCTCTTTTTATTTTTTTAATATAAGCTCTATGTCTCATGTGGGGCTTGAACTCAGACCACAAAAGCAAGAGTCAGGTGTTCTACTGACTGAGCCAGCCAGATGCCCCTAAATTGAATCACTTAAAGGAAAAAAAAAAAAAAACTGAAGAAGAATCCCCAAAAGGAGGTATCCTTATGCCATCCAAGACCGTTGAACACTTGAGTTTTCAAATCTGTAAAGCATAATTCCATTAGTTTTCATTTTCATTCTAAGATCTCTCACTATAAAACTCAGGGCTAATAAAAGGAGACCTTTCAATGTACCTACATTACCTCCTCTGAAAACTCAGATAAAATTCATGGAGGTCATTTGCTTACTTAGTGGTTAACAAATACAATAGACATGAAGCTATATACCCTAAACCTTGGCTTGGAAGTCCACAACAAGCTGAAGGGAAATAAGTCAACAGAATTACCGGGAGAAACATGTTAAGTTTTTAGGAGAGCAATCGGGTAACCTCAGAAAGAGAAAAGAAGTGTATTGGGAAATCTGGGTAGATCCAGGGAAGTTTTCTATTATTTTTAAAAGGAGTTTTCATTTAATTGAAAGTGAGAGAACATGAGTGGGGGGAGGGGTGGAAGCAGATGCCCCTGCTGAGCAGGGAACCCATTAAGCGGCTCCATCCTAGGACTCTATTCCAGGACCCTGGGATCATGACCTGAGGTGAAGGCAGTTGCTTAACTGACTGAGCGACCCAGGTGCCCCCTAAAAGGAGTTTTCAAAGTAGGATGATTAACTGTCCTAGTTTTCCTTAGACTGAGGGATTTCCCGGGATAGAATTTTTAAAATTAGGAAAATCTCCTCCAACTGAAAGGAATTGGTCACCCTATTTTAAATGCTTCCTTCATGAATCCTTAATAGCAGCACAAAAGAAGTAGAGATGTCCTGCTGTGGGTTTAAGAAGTCATATGAGAGTATGTGTACAGAGCATCTATAGACTTTGTCATTCCGAGTTCAGAAATCACTTTGGGTATATTATGAAGTATCAGGGTTTTTCCTTTAAAAAATGTGATTCAATTTTACTAAACAATTACCTGGAATTGAATGAAAGTGACAGTGTCTTCTTGCAATACCACTTCCCTCTGTTTGCTATTAATCGCCTAAGTATAAGATGCCACTCACATAGTAATCTTTCCTGGGATTCGGGGGGCATTATTTGAATAAGGTTGAAGATACTAAATAACCAAAGGCATCTGAATAAGAACACCCTCCTACATGGCAGTTCAGCCTGCCAGCATTTTTTCACAAATCAGCTGCTTGTCTCTTGAACTCCTACTTCATGATTTGTACAATCAATGTGTATGAGACAATGTAATTTATACAATGCGATTTTCATACAAGAAAATGTAATTATATTTCCTTAATGTAATTACATTCAGTAATCAGTCACTGAAATGCCTTTTCTGTGCATGACGCTTTGCTAATTTAATTCTAAGCTCCTCTTATAAATCATATGTAAAACTGAATTATATATTTTTTAAAAGATTTTATTTATTTATTTGACAGAGAGAAATCACAAGTAGGCAGAGCAGCAGGCAGAGAGAGAGGAGGAAGCAGGTTCCCTGCTGAGCAGAGAGCCGGATGTGAGGCTGGATCCCAGGACCCTGAGATCATGACCTGAGCTGAAGGCAGAGGCTTAACCCACTGAGCCACCCAGGCACCCCGAATTATACATTTTTTAATTAAAAATCAAGATTTGGAGTTTTTCCAAATGTGCACCTTGGAGATATCAATTTTCTACAGGGAAACCATTATCATGAAATGTTTAATTGTACATTTTCCAAGAACCTCTCATTTAAAGTTTTGACAGAATTTTCTTGGTGGAAAAAACAATACAGTATTCATACTCCATAATTCACTATGTATTTTCATCATGTCTTCTTAATGGCATTCTTCTCATTCAGTTATTTCATTATTTTAAAAATAATTATCTAGGGGTGCCTGAGTGGCTCAGTTGGTTAAGTGTCTGACTCTCGATTTCAGCTCAGGTCATGATCCCAGGGTCATGAGATCAAGTCCTGTGTCAGGCTCCACCCTCGGCATGAGGGCTGTTTAAGATTCTCTCTCTCTCTCCCACCCCTTCCCCCCTGAAAGAAATAATAGTTGTCTTTGGGGCAGTTACTTGTACTAGGAATCAGGGAAACAGGAAAAAGACAAAGTCCCTGCCTATGTGGAGTTTGCATTCTTGTGCCTTTAAGACACCCTTTCACACGCCTCAGGAAAAACAGATCCAGTTTCATAGTTCTGGAGACTTGATGGATCTCAACCAATCAGAATAATCAGAGCCCTTTATCATGTAATTGGCTTAAGAAGAGACATGTGAACCATCAAACTGACAAGTCATAGGAAAGCTCTGTTGGAAGCTTCTAGAAAAGGAAGTTCATCGATTTGGCTGGGTGTTAAGAGGTAGAAGGGAGCCAATAGCTATTGACACCATCTTAATTAAGATCACCGAGGAAGAGGGTAGGGTAGCTTCAGAATGAGGCTTATGTTAGGAGAGCAAAGCAGACAGATGGAAAAAAAACTGAGTTAAAAAAATTTTTTTTTAATTTTTAAATTTTTTTTAAAATGTGTTATTAGCCCCAGAGGTACAGATCTGTGAATCATCAGGTTTACACTTCACAGCACTCACCATAGCACATAACTTCCCCAATGTCCATAACCCAACTACCCTCTCCCTACTCCTCTTCCCCCTGGCAACCCTCAGTTTGTTTTGTGACATTAAGAGTCTCTTATGGTTTGTTTCCCTCCCGATCCCATCTTGTTTCTTTTATTCCTTTCCTATCCCCCAACCCCCGCCCCCCACATTGCCTCTCACCTTCCTCATATCAGGGAGATCATATGATAACTGTCTGTCTCCAATTGACTTATTTTGCTCAGCATAATACCCTCTAGTTCCATCCACGTTGTTGCAAATGGCAAGATTTCATTCTTTTGATGGCTGCAATAGTATTCCATTGTATGTATATATATATATATCTATATATATACCACCTCTTCTTTATCCATTCATCTGTTGATAGACATCTAGGTTCTTTCCATAGTTTGGCTATTGTGGACATTGCTGCTATAAACATTTGGGTGTGGGGTGCCTGGGTGGCTCAGTGGGTTAAAGCCTCTGCTTTCGGCTCAGGTCATGATCCCAGGGTCCTGGGATCGAGCCCCGCATCAGGCTCTCTGCTCTGCAGGGAACCTGCTTCCTCCTCTCTCTGCCTGCCTCTCTGCCTACATGTGATCTTTGTCAAATAAAGAAATAAAATCTTAAAAAAAAAATTTGGGTGCACGTGCCCCTTCGGATCACTACATTTGTATCTTTAGGGTAAATACCCAGTAGTACGATTGCTGGTTGTGGGGTAGCTCTATTTTCAACTTTTTGAGGAACCTCCATGCTGTTTTCCAGAGTGGTTGCACCAGCTTGCATTCCCACCAACAGTGTCGGAGGGTTCTCCTTTCTTTGCATCCTCACCAGCATCTGTCATTCCCTGACTTGTTCATTTTAGCCATTCTGACTGGTGTGAGGTGGTATCTCATTGTGGTTTTCATTTGTATTTCCCTGATGCCGAGTGATGTGGAGCACTTTTTCATGTGTCTGTTGGCCATCTGGATGTCTTCTTTGCAGGAATGTCTTTTCATGTCCTCTGCCCATTTCTTGATTAGATTATTTGTTCTTTGGGTTTTGAGTTTGATAAGTTCTTTATAGATTTTGGATACTAGCCCTTTATCTGATATGTCATTTGCAAATATCTTCTCCCATTCTGTCAGTTGTCTTTTGAAAACCTGAGTTTTTGCTCAGAATTTTTTCTTCAGGCTTAACCAACCCTGAGAGCTTCTCCTGCATCATTATACCTTTCCAGTTTTGTGAACCAAGAAACTTTCTTATTTAGATCAGTTTGATTCAGGTTGATATTATTTTTCAGGAAACATCCTACTTGGATGCAGGTTCCAACTTAGGAGGACTCATAATCTAGTTGAAGAGGCAGGACTCACCATATTTCATTGACTTTGTGATGCACTTCATTTTCCCCGCATTTTAATATCTCTGAAATCAGGATGTCTCTGAAATCAGGGTAATGTGTTGTAAAATTGTTCTTAGCCAAGCAGCAGACTTATCATAGCTGTCAATGCCCATGCTTTTGTGCACAGGACTTCAGTCATACTGTTCATATTACTGATGCTTTAAATCTACATATTACTTGGGACGCCTGGGGACAGAGGTTTCCTGGCTCAGTTGGTTAAGCGGCTGCCTTCGGCTCAGGTCATGATCCCAGCGTCCTGGGATCGAGTCCCACATCAGGCTCCTTGCTTGGCGGGGAGCCTGCTTCTCCCTCTGCCTCTGCTGGCCACTCTGTCTGCCTGTGCTCGCTCTCTCTCTGACAAATAAATAAATTTTAAAAAATCTACATATTACTCAAAATAGATGTATTGTTTAATTGCCATTTAAAATTAATCATGATTATATTATGATTCTGAATTGAAATAAACGCTGTTCTGTCTGCAGAAAACACAAACATTGGAATATACATTTGCTATAAATGGAACAAATATTCATCCTTAGAGGAAATGCCTCCATTTCATAGTTTCTTATAAATATTCTATACAGGACCTAAGAAAGGAAAACACCCAGAAGTATATGAAACTGTGTTACATTTCATGACTGAGATGTATGTAAAAGAAATGCCTATCACATACCAAATGATGCACCTGAAAGTAGGGGGAAAAAAAAAAAGCCAAATCCCTCAGAATAGATGTAGGAAATTTCAAAGTCATGAGAGCTTGTGTTCTGGATTCATGAATGATGCGAGATTGTGATTAAGGCACTGTGTTATAGCAAATGGAAACCCTATCAACTGTCTTTTGCCTATATGAAATAACTGGCAAACCGATTTTGTAGGTAGCCTGTGGTTATACCAACTGTGTATGACAATTTGTTTTCCTGAAATAGAGGAAGAGTTTTTAATAATTTGACCATCTACTATTATTTTTGTTCTCAAAAGCCAGATCACCTTCTTTTCTTTACAGAATTGGGTTGTTTTGCTCCAGTAACAGTGCTACTATTGGTTATAGTGTTATTTAGTCCTGATAAAAATCGGTTGCAAATACTTCCTAGAATCACTTAGATGTAGAATCTAAAACAGTCAAACTCATAAAAACAGAGAGGAGAAAAGTGGTTGCCAGGGACTGTGGTACAGGAGAGAGGAAACAGGGAGAGATTGAGAAAAGGGTACAAATGTTCAGTTGGAAGGTGAATAAAGTCTGAGGATCTGAAATATAATGTGGTGACTATAGTTGATAACGTATTGTGGAACTGAAATGAGCTGAGAGAACTAAAAAAACCAACCAATGAAGATAAGTATATGAGGGAATGGCTTTGTTGACTGACTAGATAGGGGAATTCTTTGGCCATGTATTTGTATATCAAATCATAGCGATGCACACTTTAAATATCTTGCAATTTTATTTGGCACTTATACTTCAGAAAAGCTGAAAATAAAATTTAAAAAAAAAACACGCAAACTTTGGAACTTATACCTCTTTGTATAAATTTAGCTGGCTGGATCCTTTTTTTACCCCTCCCTGGAACCAGCGTCTATAATATTCATAGGATTACCTACACTCCTCTGGAAATGCTTGTGTGCTGTAGGACAGAGGTTTCTTTAAGGCTTATGTGTTTTAAATGTTTACAGACCTGTTTAGAGTATGGAGAGCCTGCTACCTGTAGATATATCTGCTCATCTAAACAGTCCCTAAAGGTTCTCAATTCATCTTCTCTCCTTTTATTTAATTCCATTCAAGGTAAAATTTTCCTTTTTTTTTTTTTAAAGACTTTAAAGAGTTTATTTATTTATTTAATAGAAAGAGAGATAGTGAGAGAGGGAACACAAGCAGGGGGAGCTGGAGAGGAGGAAGCAGGCTTCCCGCTGAGCAGGGAGGCCCATGTAGAATCCATCCCAGGACCCTGGGATCATGACCTGAGCCAAAGGCAGATGCTTAATGACTGAGCCACTCAGGCACCCCAAAATTTCCCTTTTTAAGCCAGATCTGATCCTACAGCCTGGAGAATAACATACAAACTCCCCAGTCTGATATTCAGTTAGATAATGCCAGCCTACCTTTCTAGCTTTATCTTGCATCGCACCCTTCCAAGAACATTTTATACCTCTATCACATTTGAGGACTTGCCTTTGCCCAAACCTACCTGGAGTCTCTTTTTTTCACACCTTTGCTTATGCTACTCCCTCCTTGTTGAATCCTTTCCTATCATTCTTCCTGTTGGAGTTCTTCCCATCCTTCACAGCCCGGCTCAAGTAGTGCTATTTCATGATTTATTTTTTATTTCAAAAAAATTTTTTAAAAGATTTTTATTTATTTATTTGATAGAGAGAGACACAGCAATAGGGGGAATACAAGCAGGGGGAGTGGAAGAGGGAGAAGCAGGAAGCCGGCTGCAGGGCTCGATCCCAGGACCCCGGGATTATGACTTGAGCCAAAGGCAGAAGCCCAACGACTGAGCCACCCAGGCGCCCCAGGTATTTCATATCTTATCACTGGGAGTTAATATTTCCTCTCTTATTTTCCCATTACTTTCATTGTTGTGAAAGCATGGTATGGTACGACTACACTTACTTTAACCTGTATTAAAATTAAGAGTGATTTATGTGAACATCTGTTTTCTTAGACTCTGGGCTCCTGAGGGCAGTATCAAATTTTTTATTAATTTTATTCATTCAATAATGAACAGGGCTAGCCACTGTTTTAAATGCCCTCATGAAGCTTCTAGTCAATCAGGAAAGCCAGACATTAACAAATAATTATAAACGTGTTGAATATTATAATGGAGTAATGCAGGTTTCTACAGGAGTGTACACTATCAGGACACAATTTAGTCTGGGGAATTAGAAAATGCTTCCTGGAAATAACATTTAAATTGAATTCTAAAGCATTGTGGGAGGTAGCTGGGTGAAAGTGGGAAGGAAATTGAAGAAGAGGATGGGAACAGTAAGAAATCTAGGACTTCAGAAATAATGATGTACTAAGTACTGAAAACAGTCAGGGTTGTGGGGATGTAAAGAATGAGGGAGCATGTAGCACGTTGAGAAGCTGTAGCAATAGGCAGGGGCTGGGTGATACAGTACTAAGAAGTTATGATTTTATCCTGAGGGCAGTAGGAAGTCATTGGAGGTATTCATAAGGGGGATGAGTGATGTGAAGATGGGATTCAGGAATGAATGGTCAGTAAAGACTTCTTGAGACATCTCCAGTGCAAAACTGTGGTTTTATTAAAGTACAGGTATAGGACCCCGGGGCAGAAAGAGCTGCACTGGGGTAATGAGGAGTGGCTGATGATATACTTTCCAATAGAGAGGGGGTTGGGGATAGTGTAAGTCTCTAAGGAATTTTGGAAGCAAGGTTTCCAGGACCTTGAGGGGTTAGCTGTTGTCAGGAAAATGTCCTTCACTACTGACAAGTAAGACCTTAGTCAGGAGACCCTTCAGATGTATATCAGTGGGCGATATGCTTGGAGGTTGATTGCTAACATAGATCTTGGGGGAAGGGGGAGGTAGAGATAAAAGAACTTTCTTTTTTTGTTAAGGTTTTATTTATTTATTTATTTATTTATTTATCAGAGAGCGAGAGTGAGACAGAGGGAGAGAGAGAGAAAGCCAGCACAAGCAGGAGGAGTGGCAGGCACAGGGAGAAGCAGGTTCCCCATTGAGCAAGGAGCCCAATGCTGGACTTGATCCCAGGACCCTCGGATCATGACCTGAGCCAAAGGGAGACATTTAACTGACTGAGCCACCCAGATGCCCCAAATTAAAAGAAGTTTCCAAAGGAATTTTTATTTTTTTTTAAGATTTTATTTTTGTTTATTTGATAGAGATCACAAGTAGGCAGACAGGCAGAGAGAGGGGGAAGCAGGCTCCCTGCTGAGCAGAGAGCCCGGGGCTTGATCCATCCAGGAACCTGGCTGGGATCATGACCTGAGCTGAAGGCAGATGCTTAATCACTGAGCCACCCAGGCACCCCTCCAAAGGAATTTTTCTATGTTAAAGTAGAGTCACCAAAAATAAATAAATAAATAAATAAATAAATAAAATATTTTATTTAAGAAATAATTTATTTAATAAATTAATATTTTGATATTAATTTTTAATTAATATTCATATTAATTTAATTTATATTAAATCATATATAAATTATATTAAATTATATATAAATTAATTTATTTATAATTAAATTACATATAAATTAATTTATATTAATTTAATAAATAATTTATATTCAATAAATTGATGAATATTAACTATAAAATATAAAAATAATAAATTAATTTACATTAATTTAATGAATAATTTAATAAATAATTAATATTAAATAAAATTTATTTAATAAATAAATAAATAATAAATAAAGGATCCTGGAGGTGGGGCTAATGTTAAGCTAAGTTTGCTTTTTTTCCTTAGTGAAGTATTAACTTTGAGGCAGTTGAGTTCCCAGAGGAAGGTCACTCTGCCTGCCTCAAGGACTTGGTCATGGGCTGTGAGTTGTAAGGACACTTATTTATTTTTTTTCTTTTGTTCTCCACATCAATGAGGAGGTCAGAATTGTGTTTTTTAAACACACATATAGCACTTTAGATGCAATATGAAGAATAGATTGGAAACACAAGAGTAGATGTGGTAAGGCCCCTCCCCCTTTTTTTCTTTTTCTGGAGTGGGGTTTGGCTTTGTTTGTAT
>PISX010031205.1:0-17717 GCA_004024625.1 Mellivora capensis
AGAGATTATGCTGAGTGAAATAAGTCAAGCAGAGAGAATCAATTATCATATGGTTTCACTTATTTGCGGAGCATAACAAATAACACGGAGGACATGGGGAGATGGAGAGGAGAAGGGAGTTGAGGGAAATTGGGGGGGAGATGAACCATGAGAGACTATGGACTCTGAAAAATAACCTGAGGGTTTTGAAGGGGCGGGGCGTGGGTGGTTGGGGGAGCCTGGTGGTGGGTATTGTGGAGGGCACGCATTGCATTGAGCACTGGGTGTGGTGTAAAACTATGAATTCTGTTACGCTGAAAAGAAATTAAAAATAAAATAAAATAAAATGGTTAGATTACAGCATATTATCTATCATTGTAAATTAACAAGATATGGGCTCAAGGTTTTGTCTTTACCAAACTGTAACTTTCCATTCAGCCAACACACACACATACATATGTTCTAACAGAAAAATGATAGACATTAAACTTGATTGTAATTTTTGAACCCTGGTCCAAAATTTTACCTGTGTTTTTTTTTTTTTCCTCTGGGGTAGGGTGCATGTTTCATAATTGTTCTGAGTTTCAAATTGCTCATCTGTATGATGAAGATAATAAAATTCATTCATTAGTTTGCTCTAAGACTTTACGAAGAGAAGCAATGAGAATAAAGCATCTAGAACCATGCCAGACATAATAGGAGCAAAAATTAAATGTTTCCTCCTCAAAGTCAACTGCATTCAATTTAAATATAATATAGGCTTACCTAATAGTATCTCTTAATTGTTTTGTTTTGTTTTCTGATTGTTGAGAGATCAAATATTTTACTTTTTAATTGATTTGTAGGAATTCCTTATAAGTCTTGGACACTTGATTTCATTTTGTTTTTTAAGATTTTTAAAGAGGAGTTAGGTTCACAGCAAAATTAAGAGGGAAGGTTAAATATTTCTTATAAATTTCCCTTCCCTACACATGCATAGCCTCCTGCATTACCTAATACATTCCCACCAGAAGAGTGTATTTATGACAACTGATGAGCCTACATTGATACATTATAATCACCCCAAATCCATATTCTACTTTATGGTTCACTCTTGGTCTTGTACATACCATAAGTCTGGGCAAACTTATAAAGACACAATTCATTATTATGTATTATACTAAATACTTTCAAAGCCCTAAAACCTACCTATTGTGCTGCACCTATTTATCCCCAGCAGCAATGAATGAGTTCCTGTTGTTTCACATCTTCACCTACATTTAGTATTGTCAGTGTTCTGGATTTTGGCCATATAGGTGTATAGTGGTATCTTTTTGTTTTGATCTGTTTTTTTCCATTACTTGAATTCTTAAATTTGTACCTACAGAGATGACAAACATACTCATAAAAGACTTGATTTTTCAGGAATTTATAATTTTTCTGTTACAAAAGTATTATTTGAACTGGGCTTTATTTTATTCATATGTAAAATGCAGAGTTGGGGCCAGATGATTTCCAGAATTTCAAATCATGCAAAGAGAAGACCCTATTTTCTGAAATTTTAAAGAAATTCTAATTTATATATAGTCTTTTTAATTTCAATAGAAACTGCCACTTCCTTTACCAGAGTTATACTTAAGTATATTTGTTTTTACACAGTATATTGTAACTGTCTGTTTTTCACAAGTGTAGAATCATCACAGAGATAGAGAAAGAAATTAGTATGAGACATACTTATGTGGTTTTCATTTTTCCAAATCTATGGCTAAGTATAACATAGCCTGTTATATAGAAAAAAATCTTTTTAAACTGTTATGTATTGATGGATGACTACTGAAATTAGAATTATTAAAACATAGTTGCAATAGAAACCTTTAAAAGTAATGAGGTTATTACTGATATTTTTCTCAGCAAGTTTTTCAGAGAAAATTTCAAAATAAATCAGATTTTAATTCTAGTACAAAGATTAGTTGGATGGACATTTCTACAAGATGCACTGTAGTCTTCTTTGGTGTGGGGATTTAATTCATAATTCCAAAAATAGGGAGTGTTTCAGAGCTCTTTGGAAAACATATCTGGAGACAAAGATTTGAGTGAGAGTGGTTTATGGGGGAAAGCTGGAGGGATCATAATTGTAAAGTTGGAGGGAAGCAGGGTTGGGCAGAACAAGCAGTTGAACTGCAATATGGCTCCAACAGATCACATCAGAACTCTAGGCCTGGGATGGCCTTTTTGAGATGTCCTGAAGTAGAACAAGAGGAGTCAGACTCCTGCATCACTGTGTTGACCATGTATTCAATGAGTGCTGCCCCCTGGGAAGTTCTCAACCTTAAGAAAAGAAGCTCCTCTCTGATGAGGGAAATCCCTGGAGGGGGACTCAGGGGTGAGCCCTCTGCAGTGACATTTCATAGTCATTGGAAAAACGAGACCTTCAGTCCTGAAGGGCAGTCTGGGCAGCATGTCTCTCATCCTATATAAATGCACTAGGTGAGTCTAAGCACAGACAGACAGCTTTTTCTTGGTTTTGTTTTCAGTATCATTCTTCCATGTGGAATCTGTGTATCAGTGGATGGACAAGTAGACAGAAATATCTGAATCTTAATCATAGTTTTAGAGGTGTAAATGTAGCCAAATGGTTTGATTTTTCTAAGTCTCACTTGTAAAAATAATTTTTTATAGCATCCACCTTACAATATTTTTCAGAAGTTGAATAAGATGGCGCCTGTAAAATTCAATCTGGTGGGTAGAAGTTAATTGTACTCAAAAAATGGTCTTCATAATAGAATTTTCCTTTTCGGTTTTTTAGAATATTTAAGTTGAAGGAAATGCATTGTGTATGATGAATATAACATATAGTAAAATGATAGTAATAATTCTTAAGTGTTTACTAAGTAGGTACTATGTGCCTGACACTATTCTAATGGTTTTACGTGATAATCGGTGTTATCTTCATATCAACTCTAAAATGAAGATAACTTCTCTTTATTCCATTACTCAAATGAGTAAACCTAGCCCAGAGAAGTGACAGGATCTCACAGCTAGCAGGTGGTAAAGACAGTAAAAACAAAGGCTGCCTAGCTCTAAGCTGATAAGCCAGTGTAAGAGTAGCACACCCTTCTAGTGTATATTGAATTTGGTAGAGAAACTTTAAAATGGGAGGAGGTGGGGCACCTGGGTGGTTCAGTGAGTTGCTTAAGCATGCAACTGTTGGTTTCAGATCAGGTAACTGTCTCAGGATCCTGGGATGGAGCCCCAAGTCAGGTTCCCCTCTGAGAGGGGCATCTGCTAAATGATCCTCTCTCTGCCTCTAATCCCACTCACATGCTTTCTCTCTCTCACACATCTTTAAAAGATATGTTAATTAATTAATTAAAATGTGAGGAGGTGATATTGTGAACATAAACATTTGAGAAAATTTAAGTGCAATGATGACTTTGATCTGGCTAGCAAGAAGAGAAAAATTAGTGTAGAATGTTTATATTACCACATAATATGTGCTATAACCAAGGATACACATAGATGACACACAGTGGAAAAAACTACACCAAAAATTAATTTACACTTGGATCTCTTCTGGTTACCAGGATTACAGATTTCTCTTATGCATATTTGAAAACAAAACTTCTATTAAACAGTTTTCATACTGGACTACTTGTTTTTATTTACCCCTACCTACCAGGGTTTAAGACATTCCAAAGTGTAAACATAGCCACTGAAATAGCTTTAACAGAATAAATTTCCAGATTTTGGCTTCCCCAAGTATTCTTTCTTAAATTTGATCTGCCCAAGTACACACACAACAGTGACTGCAGCTTTTCCCACTTCCTCTTCCCCAATTGCCCCATTCATAATCCATAGTTTTTAAGCAAAAAATGACCTGTGGTACCAAACCAATGGAGGATTCTAAATATTGGTATTGGTCTCATGAAGTGATTGATATTAATGACTCAGTAGCAAATGCTTTAGCAACTCAGACATTTGTGATTCTTTGTGTTTGCCAAAATTAAAGGAGTACCTAATCAACTTAACAGCTGACAGATCATAAAATAATTTCTAATGATAGATCACTATGTGATTTTTGTTTATAATTCAAAAGGAATTCAAAGTCTTTGACATTTAGTAAGATCCAAATTATTTTATTTTGTTTCATTTTATTTATTTATTTTTCCCCTAGGGTTTTTTTTTTTTTTACTGACAAATTGTGATTGATTCAACATTTTAAATCTTAGGAGCCAGACTGCTTGTATTTTAATTCTAGCTTTACCAATTACTAGATGTGTAACCCTGTGTAGGAAATTTCATCCCTCTGTGCCTTACTTTTCTCTTCTGTAAAATGAAGATAATAATGGTATCCTTCTAGGAGATTTGTTTTTGAAAAATAAGTTTATATACTAAAACATGCAAATCACTCTTTCAGCCATACTAAGAGCTACATAAGAGTAAGATACTCTCACTACCATTGTAATTATTACTATGATTATTTGTATGCCAGACTCATAAAACTCTTTTCTTTGCAGAATTGTCAGAAAAGGTTTATGCTATCTTTGTATTCACCTCATTACCTTGGGGAATGAACACTTCTACACATAACTTTCTTAAAGCACAATACTCTGAAAAATTAGAAGCATGGAAATTTTTAAGTATAAAAACAAAAATTATACACAATATCTATTAAGCCAAGTATAAAAGCCAATGAATATTCAAATTCCTCCTAATACAATTTTCTTTACAATCCTATTCTTTGTTTTCTTGAACATTTCTCTAGGTGAAAAAAGAAGTTTTGTCAATTTCTTTTTTGGACTGAATTAAGCAATGCAAAGGATGAGTCTTTAGGAAAGAACTGTGTTTTAACAGTTTAACCAATTAATTACACATTGAAGGGTGTGGATGTATGCAGAGGCTTAGAGATGAAATAATAAGAGAAGCATAATTAAAGAAGAATTTGAAATAAATAATGAGCTATTCACCAAGTCAGCTACGGATGTGGGCAGTTAATGAGTTATAATATAGAACAAAACAAAGGCTATTTTTGTGTTAGTGTTTCATTCAGCAGTTACAATCCAAGAGTCCACATTTATGTGACCATGAGGTCTCTGAAGGCATGGGTGATTGATTATTAGGGGCATCCTGAGCTCTCTAAATGGTACTTAGAAGGCCCTTATGAGTTGTTTCCCTCTTCTTGCCTTTCGTGCTGTATGAATGAAGTCTCTAATAAATCACCTTTGAATAACTGTAATTAAATTACCCAACAGGTTTAAAACACATTTAATTTCCAACAGAAATAAATGTGTGTATTTCCATCTTTATTTTGAATTTCCTTCATGCAAAGAAATATTCCTCAAAATATCAGACTTCTAATATCTTATCTTTTTTTTAAAGATTTTATTTATTTATTTGACAGAGAGAGATCACAAGTAGGCAGAGAGTCAGGCAGAGAGAGGAAGGGAAGCAGGCTCCCTGCCGAGCAGAGAGCCCAATGCGCGGCTCGATCCCAGGACCCTGGGATCATGACCTGCGCGGAAGTCAGAGGCTTTAACCCACTGAGCCACCCAGGCGCCCCCTAATATCTTATCTTGATTTCTTTTTTTCCCCCCTTGGTTCTTAAGATCAAGTAAAATATGTTGCACTTGTTAAATTGTTTTCAGTGTTCAAGAAGCATTTCACATACACACACACACACACACACACACACACACACATGCATATATACACGCCTTACTCCCTGGCTATAATTTTCTTATGAGCCACAATTTTAATTAAAAATGAAATGGTTCCCTTTAAGCTGGTCAATTGCTTAGAAAATGTTAATTGATGCATACTCACTGGGCACATTGTTAACTTTTCCTAACTATATGATGAGGATGCTTTATTAGGAACACTTGCATCCTATTCCTTTAAAATGTCATTTTATCTCACTGAGAAACATTAGAACTCATAAAACTTTCAGCTTCCTCTGGGACTATAAAAGAGTATCTTATATGGATTAATATCAATTTCATTGAAATATTTAGTAGGTGTTGATTGATGAGATTTTTTAATTGTTAAGAGTTATGAAAACAAAATCTGATGAAATATGTAACTATTATTCCACTTGACTATAAGGTTTTGCAATGAACTATAATTGATCAATCTAGGCCTGGTTATTAGCAGTAAAGTAATTCATCTGTAGCCTTCATAGCCATTAATAATTGTGGAAGAAACCTGAGTGCAACCCCTTTTACAAGAAATAGTACACAAGGAAGAACATATGATCAAATGCTAGAGCTGGCATTTTGTTTGTGGAGACTGAGCAGAAATATTAAAAAAAAACAACAAACAACAAAAAAAAACTTTAAACACAGCAAGGATCTGGTTATTCATTCTATTTCTTGTATTGATTGGCCCAGAGCCCACATTAATTTTAATATAGAATCTTGCCCTATGCCAATATGATCCTACATTTCAAAACCACATAAACTTAGAACCAAAACAAAAAGATGTCCTTATGCCATGAAGCACCTGGAGACTTGCTAAAATGCATATTCGTAGGAACCATGGGTAAATAATATGATTCATTTTATCTCAGATGGGACTCAGGAATCATCGGTTTTAAATTATCCCACCAGGAGATCCAAGATAAATGTTCCATGGATTATTTTTGATCAAATATTCCTCTAAATTAATTATGTGTTTAAAATACCTGTAATACTAAGGCTGTTTATCTTTAGGACTTAGAAAAGTACCTGGTGTATAACAGTTTCTTAATAAATATTTATTGAATGAATGAATTAATACACTTCTAATTTTTTAAAGTCCTATTTTTGTTCCTAAGTTAATTAGAAAATGTAAACCCCTTTTTTTTAGAAAATGTAAACTATAATAATTTCAAAAAAACTTTTAAGTCAGTCTTGAAAAAATTATAAACAATTTATCCTCTTTAAAAACAAACATCAGGGCGCCTGGGTGGCTCAGTTGGTTAAGTGACTGCCTTCAACTCAGGTCATGATCCTGGAGTCCTGAATCGAGTCCCGCATAGGGCTACCAAACTAATGGGGAGTCAGCTTCTCCCTCTGACCTTCTCCTCGCTCATGCTCTCTCTCACTGTCTCTCTCTCAAATAAAGAAATAAAATATTTTAAAAAATTTAAAAAAAACATCATTTTGTGATTCTTAATGTAGCATTAAGCTTGGTTGAGGTTATAACTTAACAAAGCTTGACAATATGTACAAAGGCTTCAAATGATGATGGGAGAGTTCTTAAGTTTCCATATTACAATCTTAAGAATAGAGGCAAGATCAATAAAGTAAACCTTTGGAAGACTAGGAGGCTGATATTTATATAAACTGGGGACATTTATGTCAACATTTTTGCAGCCAGAAATTTTTAAATGTTAAATAGCTGTTCAAATATGTGATGAGAGGAGCACCTGGGTGGCTCAGTGGGTTAAAGCCTCTGCCTTTGGCTCAGATCATGATTCCAGGGTCCTGGGATCCAGCCCTCTGCACAGCAGGGAGCCTGCTTCCTCCTCTCTTTCTGCCTGCCTCTCTGCCTACTTGTGATCTCTCTCTGTCAAATAAATAAATAAAATCTTAAAAAAAATGTGATGAGACAATCTAGACCACAAATTTTTAATATTAACTATCTTCCAAGTGTGCAATTTTCCAGCTTAATTATTTTTTTCCCACTGTTAGTCTGGAAGGTTTTTAGCGATGAATTCATAACCAGAAAAAATACTTTTGTATTTGAGAGATTGAATTGTTATAGTAATTTATGAAAATAAAAATTAAAAACAAATAAAAGACTCTACCATAAAAAGTAAAATAAATAAATAAATAAATAAATAAATAAATAAATAAATAAATAAATAAGGTTTTAAGGAAATAGATGCTCTGCTCTCCAGATTCATCCATCTGGAAGGTGTTTCACATTCCAGTAGCTGAATAAAATTGGATTTCTTCAGTCACATGTACATAAGCCAAACTTAAGAAGAACCCCCTGCCTGTATTTTTGTGACCTAAATACCCACTCAAAGAACAAGGCTTTGTGGCCTTAAAGGAAAACTATACATCCCATCTTCAACCCAATGGGCTTTAATCATAAGGTGAAAGCATTGAGGTTAGAGCTTCATTACAATAATTACATGAATCATATTAACTTGTTGGAAAAGACTAAGAATTATGGAGCCAAATTAACACATTTGGTATTTATTCACTGAAAAATATGATAATAATATGCTTGTTTTTATTTTATCTTTGTCCAGGTGATAGGGGTAGAGTAACAATATAAGGCTGATAAATTAAAACACTAAAAACATCTTCCCAAATTTCACAGATTATAAATGACATGTGAGAGATTTTACTGAATATAATTTAAATTTCTACCACAAAATGGACAATTAATAGTACAAAGCATTTTACCCAGTTTCTAAGATCTCCCTATGGTTCCTGTACTTCTTTTTGTAATCTACCTACATCTACTCCATAACAAAGGCCAGTGCTGAAAAAAACATATAGTTATCAACTACTACAACTGGAAACAAAGTTCTTAGCATGGCTGTCCCATGCTCTGCCTTTTCGCCAGTCCTTAGCTAGACAAATAATTGCAAATATTACACCGAAACTTATTGAAACCCAATCATGACTACATATATATTTCAGCCATAAAAGAAATGTATTCCAAAGAGCAATCAACATCCTAGTTCCTTAGCATCAGTTAACATTATGCTATGTATTTGCTCAGCATATTTATTTATCTTTCTGAGCCAACTAAAATATAAAAAGTCTCAGGACAATGACTACTTTGTATTTATCCCATTAGGGACCAGAAATTATTACAAAATAGCATTCACCTTATATCTTTGGATGTATTAATTCATCTTCTTATTCTCTTTTAAAGTCATATGTTTTATACTTCAGCTGTGTTTGCTTCTCTTTCTAATTAATAACTTAAAAAATACTCTTTTGTCCCAATTATGGACTATTTCTAGGCAAATATGGACTATTATTTCTGTTAAAGAAACTCAAAATAAATCAATTTCTATTTAAAACATCCTCAACTTATTAAATTTTGCATTATGCCTAATTAAAAACAAGAAGAATCAGCACCAGGAATATACCAAACATTGTGCGCATACTTCCAAACCATGGTGAAAAGCACAAAGTAGAAATATTTTACAGCATCCCTGTTCTCAAAAATGAAAGTTTTACATTGCTCTATTTTATCTTTTTTGTTGTAATTCCAGCAGAAACTGTGGCCTCTGCTGAATGTGGCCTTTGAATTCACCCAGGCCCAGCTGGATTCGCTCCCAGTAACCCAGGAGAAACTAACGCTTCAAATGAATAAAATAAACTAAAATTTCACTTAAATTCACCTGTGTGCACAGAAGCAGCTCTCCCCCCTGTTAAGCAGAAATTTCTATGAGTTGACAAGTATATTAGCCAGAGCCTCAGATACTTCCAAATCTTCTCACAATTTAAGGAACATGTGAAAAATGTTAATGTAAAAGAATATCTGATTTTATCAATGATTGGTCATATAATCTATATAGTCATATTGGAGTGTTTTTTCCATTGTTACAAACAACAAAATGTGTAAATTATAAGTATTAGAGCTGAACAATGAAATGTATATGATTTGTCATTCATTTTTAAAATAAACACCAAAAGAAATTTTGAACAAAAGGAAAACAAAGAAAATATAAAAGGCCATATTTAGATAATTGATTTCACATTATTTTAAGTTTATATATGGTTTGTTAACATATGGACAATAGGATATTTAAAAGGTGAAGAGCCTATACAGAAAATTTCCTGATAGCTTGCTGGTCATTAGAATCATCTGGTAAGTTCCCCCAAAAACTGATGTCTGGATTTCACCTTCAGATTCCAATTTGATTTGTCTAAATAAACTGGGTCAAAAGATGGAAAGTTTCAGTTATGCAAGATGGGTAAGTCCTGGGGATCCAATGTACAGCATAGTGACTATAGTAACAATACTGTACTGTACATCTGAAATTTGTTAAGAGGTTAGATCTCGTGTGCTCACCACAAGGAAAAAAAAAAAGAATATGTGACACAATGATTATGTTAAATAGCTTGACTGTTGTGATCGTTTCACAATATATACATATATTAAAACATCAGATTGTGTACCTAAATTGTATACAATTCCTACTTGTCAATTATACCTCGGTAAAACTAAAAAGGAGGAAGACAAAACCTCCAGGTGATAGTAATTCAGTCAGTCTTGAGACCGATGCTTCAGAATGAAGACCAAATAAAGCAAAACAAATTATCCTCATAACTTCATATTAGTTCTTTTGCAAAATGTGTCACATTTCTATTCAATAAAATTATTGTGCTTTGTGTTTTGACTTAAAACTCCCATAAAATATATCCTGGTAGGTTCTTTTAATTTCAGTATTGTTGTTGTTATATTGATTATATATTTATTTCAGTTTACTAAGAAGGATCCCCCCCCAAATTAATGAATTCCTAATATGTTAAGCTTGTACATGGAGCAAAATATTTCATCCAAATTTTTATAGTCCATTATTTATTAAACTTCTAAATTTTGTATGTACTGTATTAACATTCTTTACATACACACACGTGTGTATATATATATATATATATATGTGTGTGTGTATAAAATAAATAAAGAAGGAGAATTCACTAGCTATTAAAACACAATTTTAATGAAAAATTCCAGGTTTCCTCCTTGAATTGAGTCTAACTATATATAGTATAGTAATAGTAGTTTAACTATTTATATAACCTCTATCCACTAGATAACAAATTTTCTCCTTACTCTGTATTCTGAAATGTTATCAAAAGAAATTATAGATTCAGATAACAGTTTTTGAAACAAACAGGCAAAATGTACTTTCATAACTTCTGTATTTTTTTTCACTAATTACATTTTCAGTTCATTTACATTTTCACACCTAAGAGTTGTGGTTTTCTGCATATGAAGACTGAATGCCTGTTACTCGAATATATTTAGCTTAGTATCTTATCATGGTGCACTTTACATTGAAATATCTTGATAATTAAAGTTTCAGGGGGTGATTTCTTAAATTTATTAACTACATTATCATTTTATGTACATTTTAATTTACAACCTGAATTAGTAGCTTGTATTATTGTCATTAAGAAAAATAGAAAAAAAATACTAGCAATTATAAGCAGTATGAGTTGATGTAAGCATTTTTGTTAGCCCTGAAGCAGTTCTGATAGTTTTATTGTCTTAATCAACTTAGTCAACTCTCTTTATTGCTCTTTGGAGGTGGTAGTTTTGAACACATGCTGGGGTGTTAGTTCACTGCTGCCAAATTAAAAATGATAATTCTCATGCGTGAAATAACTGTATGGACTAATGACCAAATATCTTTATAATGTGAGACACTGTTGCAGCAGGTGGCCAAACAATTATATGCTATAACATAATATATCCCTAAAGTAAAAAATAAAGACACTTTGATACAATCAAAATAAAAGCATTAGGAAAAAAATATATGTATAGATATCATCAATAATTAACAGAAACTTAAGATTTACTATTTTATTTTAAAAAGTTAAAAAAAAAATCTATCCTAATGTTTGATTACTCAGGTATTTATAGAAAATATATTTATTATGCATGCATGAGAAAAGTGAAAATGTGATTAAAGAACCAAAATTGTCAGAGATCTTGACCTTGTGGAATTGATAATCATTCCTCAGGGGATTTACCTCAGGTAAGTGTACCACTGGGTGGAAAAATTCTGAAAATTAAGACTGATTATGGCAAATAAACTTCTGGAAAGAGTAACATGGGAGGTAGGCAAAGTATAGATCATGAAATGTGTTATAGTCAAAGCTTGACTTTAAAATTTATCTTGAAGGCTAAGATATTCACATTATAAGCTTATATTATTCTTGCAGCAAGATGGAGTATGTGTTTGAGGAAAGCAGATAGACTGATTAGGAGTTTTTTGTAAAAATCCAAATTAAGCTTTAGTGTAGGCACTACAGAACTAATAGCTATGAATGGAGATCAGAGACCAGATTCAATTAATTTATAGAAATTAGATCTACATAATTTTATGATAAGTTAGAGAAGGCATTAAATACATAAATAAATAAATAAATAAATAAATAAATAAATAAAATAAACAAAAAAGAAACTAAACCTGGGGCACTTGGTGGCTCAGTCAATTAAGCATCTGTCCTCTGTTCAGGTCATGATCCCAGTGTCCTGGGAATGAACCCTGCACCAGATTCCCTGCTCAGTGGCGAGACTACTTTTCCCTCTCTTCCTGCTTCTCCCCAGGCTTGTGCTCTCTCTCTCTTTCTCTCTCACTCACTCTCTTTCTCAAGAAATAGATTAAAAACAAAATAAAACAAAACAACAAACAAAAATTCTGGTGTAATCACCAGATATTATATATATATATATATATATATATATATATATATATATGCTTTTACTAAATGATCAAGTACTTCCAAAAGGAAAATTCTTATTGAGGATAAGAAGTAAGTATAATTTTAGAATCTTATTTCTTAGAAAGAGTTCTAAGGACCAATAGCCTTGGCATAACCTGGGAGTTTCAAACTCCCTAAAGACTTGTTGCATCAAAATCCATACTTCACACACTACTTAGGTAGTCCAAACTCACATATGTGCTTTAGAACATGTTACATTTGGGGCCACCAAGGTGGCTCAGTCAGTTAAGCATCTGACTTGATTTTGGGTCAGGTCATGATCCCAGAGCCCAGGTCATGAGATAGAGCCCACATCTGGCACTGCACTCAGCAGGAAGTCTGCTTGAGATTCTCTCTGTCTCTGCCCCTCTGCCTGCTACTCTCTCACTCTCAAGTAAGTAAGTAAATAAATAAATGAAATCTTTAGAATGTGTTAAATTTGAGCTGCTTACATCACATGACGGTAGAGAGATCCAAGGTAGGGGCTGAAATCAGAGATATAAATGTAAATATCAATAGAGAGCATAGAATGGGAATATAAATTTGAGAAACATCAGGAGAGATAGTTATGGAAAGAACTAAAATTTTCTGAAGAAAATATATAGAAAAAGGAAATAGATTGGAACTTTAATAGACTTAATAGTATTACAATAGATTGGGTACTTTAACATTCAAAGAAAATTAGATGAAGGGACAAAGTAAGAAGTTAAGAAGAAAGTCTCTAAAAGGAAATTGAGATTACAATAATGTCATATAATTCATTTCAAGGGGAAGGAAAGAGAATCTTAGTACAAATCATATTTTCACTAAAAGAGAATCTAATAAAGACCTCCTGGAAATGACAATCAGAGAGCTATTTGTCCACAATGTAGTTGAGTAAAATAGTAAAGTCAGAGAACACATCACAACAGGTTGAGTGATCAACAGTTGAGAATAAAGAAATTTCTTCATGTCTTAAAAGAGCGATAAGATGGTGGTTAGGTATAGTAGGAAATCTGTAAAATGGCCCAGAAGGATTTCTACTCTGGTATAATGCTCCTGTTGAGTGTGAGCTGGCTTTATTGAATGACTTTTAGGGAAGAATATGTGGCTCCGTCAATTAAGTGGCTGCCTTCAGCTAGGGCCTGATCCCAGGCTCCTGGGATTGAGCCCTACATCAGATACCCTGCTCAGTGGAGAGCCTGCTTCTTCCTCTCCCTCTGCCTGTTGCTCTGCCTACTTGTGCTCTCTATCTCTATGTTGAATAAATAAATAAAATATTTAACAAATTTTTAAAAAATCACTTTTAATGAATAAAATTTGGCTGAGGTCATGAGATGTCAATTTATGAGATTATATTACAAAAAGTCTCTGGTTTCCATTTTATGCAACCCATCTGCCATTTTGTAAATTGCTAGTCAAATGAGTGAGCTTGGAAGCAGAATGTAGCACAGAAAATCCTCGAGATGCCTGCAGCCCTAACCAATAGCTTAACTGCAGACTCTTGAGAGACCAGAGACAGAAATATTCAGGCTGCACCCAAATTCCTGACCAATAGAAACTATCAGGTAACCAGTGATTTTTTTTTTCCTTTTAAGCCAGTAAGATTGGGCGTAATTTTTTGCAGCAATAGAAATTATTTTTTAAATATTTTATTTATTTATTTGACAGGGAAACAGAGAGAGAAAGAAAGAGAGCACAAGTGAGGGAGCAGCAGGGAGAGGGAGAGGGAGAAGCAGGCTCCTTGCTGAGCAGGGAGCCCGATGCAGGGCTTGATTCCAGGACCCCAGGATCATGACCTGTGCCAAAGGCAGGCGCTTAACCAACTGAGCCACCTCGGCGCTCCCAGCAATAATTATTAAAGTATAATAGTTATAATAGATACAGATAGTACAGATTTTGATACCTAGAATTGGGATGTTCTCCTCACATTTAGGCGGAAGAGTCATTGGAACCAGATAGTGGTATTAAGGACAGTGATCATAAAGGCATAAAAGTCCAATGAATACACTTCCTAGAATGTATGACTTTGAGGAGCCTGTGGATGGGTGAGGAAACTACTACTGAAAGCTGAAGGACAGGCAATCATTATTATGTAGTAGGAGAAATTTGATAAACACTGTCTTCTGCAGTTATGCAGAAAGATGAACATATGACTAGTTGTCTACACGATCAACCTTTGTAGATTTCAAAGCAGTGTTGAAGGTGATGGCTAGTTTATTTTTGCTATTTAAAGTAAAGTTTGAGAGGAAAGAAATAATCTGAAAATGGAACTCAATAAAGATGCCAGGATTGATGGTTTTGGGGAAAAAAAAAAATCCAAGTGCTAAAATTAAGGAAAGGCTTCAGCAAAGATTAAATCCAGGGTACTACCAGGAAAATATGGTATGAAACTGAAGCTGAAGGTGTGACTGAAATCTTTTATTAAGACCTCAGAAATATCAAAAGTGTGCCTCAAAGTTCTGTTCAGCCACATAAAAGGCCCTTTAAAAAGATTAAGAGTCTGTTATCCTGGCCTTCTCAATCAAACAACAAAGTCTCTATGAAGTGTAAGGTGTTGCACTCTGCCTTCTCAACAGGAGCCAAAGGTAGAGATGGACTTGTATCTAAGAGATTTGTTGGTGTGTCTTTTCTCTAGTGGAAAGAACCCCCAAAATTTGTATGAAAGATCCACAAAGTCCTTTTAACACTTATATATGCAGGAACATTACTAAATTGAGGTGAAAAATAGTCGTTTAGGCCCCTCAAACATCTATAGTCAGAAAGGTACTCAGAGTAAGTCAGAGTAAATGCTCAGAAGCCAAAGGATCTGGGAAGCTCAACCTCCCTCAGCCTGGCCTGACACAACCAGGGCCTTCTTCAAGTTGTACTGTAAACTTTTGTGAGAATCTGAGCAACAGGCACCTAGACAAGTCACATTGGATTTCTGAGTCACAAAAACTGAAATAGTAATAAATAATAATGTGTATTTTTTAAGTGGTTAAATTTTGGCATAATAGGTTATTGGTAGAGAGAGAGATGGACATTAAACAGCATATTTGTATAGATGAGAATGTGTTGGAAAAGCAACAGTATGGATGTTTGGATTAATTTTGGTTACAAGAAGTGGTATTTTTTTCCTGAGATAAAGAAGATGTAATTATTAATTTGGGGATAAAGTTCAAGAATATACTTTGTTGATGATCTCTATTTTCTTGAGAAAATAAGATATGAGGACTACTGTTTAAAATAACAAATTTGAGTTCAAATAAAAGCAATCTGGAGGGAATCTGGGAATGACCAAACCAGAGAATATACAAAAAAAGTCACAAAGTGTCAAAGGTGAAACATAAATTAGGGTTAATATATTTATACTACATGGAGATAGAATGGAAACTTTTAGGACAAATGGCTTACATGTAGCTTTAGAGAAAATGATGCATTACTTGACTCAAGAAGAATAGGGACAAGATATTTCTGGATATTGCCAAATATTGGAGTGACGAATTATGGGACCGATACCAAATAAGAAAATACATAAAACCCCAAGGGCTCAGGAGATTTGAAGGAAATTATGTATTCTAATACCTTATCTATTTGGATCTGGAACATAAGAAAAAGAAATAATATGATTGGAGACTGTAATTCTGAAGTTTGAGTGCCAGAGTTTGAGGTGCATGGTCTAGCCATTATATAGTGCATAATATAGAAAAAAGGAAGTACACTTCAATGATACAGTATAATATGAAGCATAAATTTTATGGGTATGGCAAGCGTGATTATAGATTATAAAGATCCACACAAGTACTATAGATAATGACTAATTCCAGAGTTTAGAAAATATGTAGATTACAGTTATGAAATATTTTATCTGCTCTGTGACTATACAGAGAAGCAGCAATAGTTAGAACAACAGTTCTAAGTATTAACAAATTAATGAGGCGGGCTAGATGCTAAAATATCCACATTTCACAATATAATCTGGGCCTAAGAGAAATAACAAAAAAATAATTTGTGTCATAGATAATATTTATTATAAAAAGAATAGTTTCTCTATGTTGTATCTTTCTAATCCTAATAATATATACTTCTTGAAATATAAATATGTTTTATCATTATGAAAGCAAAAGAGACAGAATTGGGAAAATGAAGAATATAAATGCAACAATATCATTTATTTCTGCATTCAGAAATGAAATTCTCTTGATATTATGAAATATTTTCTTTTAGCCTTTCATTTACTCACAACCTTAAGCCCAGAAATGCACAAATATACATACATAAATTATTATTGCATATTTGATTTCATATCCCACTTTAAATGATCAATTATGACAGTGATATTTAAATATTAAATTATAGGATTGCGGTCAAGATGGTGGAGAAGTAGCAGCTGAGACGACATCAGGTAGCAGGAGATCAGCTAGATAGCTTATCAAACCATTGCTAACACCTACAAATCCAACGGGAGATCAAAGAGAGGAAGAACAGCAATTCTGGAAATAGAAAATCAGCCACTTTCTGGAAGGTAGGACTGGCGGAGAAGTGAATCGAAAGCGACGGGAGGAGAGACCGTGGGGGAGGGGCCGGCTCCCAGCAAGTGGCGGAGCAACGGAGCACTAAATCGGGACTTTTAAAAGTCTGCTCCACGGAGGGACATCGCTCCAGAGGCTAAACCGGGGTGAAGCCCATGCGGGGTCAGCGTGGCCACAGGTCCCGCAGGGTCACAGAAGGAGCGGGGGTGTCTGAGTGTCGCAGAGCTCGCAGGTATCGGAGCGGGAAGCCGGCTACAGAGACAGAGCCGAGGAGTGAGCTCTCAGCTCGGGGTTACTTTGAACCGGTCGCAGGCGGGGTGAGCTCGGAGCGCGGCCAGGTGCGAGGGAGATGGGAGTAGCCGGAGCTTTTCTCTGAGGAATGGAGCCCCGATCTCAGCTCTTCCGGCCCGGGGACTAGGAGGCCGCCATTTTCATTCCCGTCCTCCGGATTGTACGGAAAGCGCTCAGGGAACAAAATCTCACGAAAGCAAAACCGAGCGGATTACTTAGCCCGGCCCCTTGTAAGGGCGGTGCAGCTCTGCCTCGGGCAAAGACACTTGAGAATAACTACAACAGGCCCCTCCCCCAGAAGATCAAAGGAAATCCAGCCAAGACCAAGTGCAGTTAACAAGGAGAGCAGCGGAACTCCAGAGGAGGAGAAAGCAAAGCGTGGAATTCATGGCTTTCTCCCCATGATTCTTTAGTCTTGCAGTTAATTCAATTTTTTCTTTAAAGGGCATTTTCCTAGGGTCTTTGCCACCCTTTTAGTATTTTATTTGCTCCTTCATATAATCTTATCTGGAAAAAATGACAAGGCGGA